>JZKD02S1822599.1:28460-54844 GCA_000966675.3 Picea glauca
AAACCCTGCATGTTAATATACTTGGTTGTCTCAGAAATATTCTGCATTCCATCTCTGTTATTTATCATCTGATTTACAGTTTCTAAGAGCATTGGTTCATTTAACTATTTGATCAACAACCTTTTCATTGAGCTATTGTGATATCCCATCGATCCATTTTGCTAAAAAATATTGAATTCCTAAGTTACCAGGCATACTTAGCTTACAGCCCTAAGTAGTTTCCTGGAGAGTTAACACCTGTGTTTTCCCATGGAATGCGGATTGAAGAAGAATTTGAAGTCATTAAGTTTGTCAAGAACAACTCACCTTTTGCACTTTTGTTAGGAAAAGCTTGGGTTGAGAAAGATCAGATTCGAAGGAAAGGAGAGGAAGAAGCTATAGAACAGAAAAAACAAGAATTAAGGGACTTCATGGCTAGAAAAATAAAGTGACTAATAGAAGAACAAGAGAATAAGTCGAATCAAGAGAGGACCAGATAATTAGTTGTCGAAGTGGAAACAACACAAGAAGGCTTAAAGAACCTGTCCATACATGAGAGAAGAACCTCTACCCCAGAAATAGTAAGAGGAGAAGTGTTACCTTCGAACCCTTTGAAATACTCTCGGCAGTGCGAAGTTACTACACAAAGAGAAGATAAGAATAAGAATGGAAAGAGGAACCCAGAGACTATGATCACAGGAAAGAAGGCTAGAAAGCTCAACAAGAAGAAAGAAAAGTTAGAAAAACAACAGGAAGTTCCATAGAAGACTTCGCAGAAGGCAGGCTTGCAGAACTTGAACCTCACGAAATTTTAGAACAACGCAGAATGGGACTTCGCAACGACGAAGCTATATGACCGTTGGAGGTGTCCCGACCATTCAAATGACACTCTAGAACAACTAGAAACGTAGTTATTGCTGGAAAGATCACCATTGGACCATTGACACCGCGCGATAACGGATGGAATCATATTGATTGAGGCACTCCAACCCGTTGGAGGAATCCGTTACGACGTTGCTTATTTAACCCGTCGGATGTTGCGCCAGGACCACTTTTTGAAAACCAAGATATCCGAGCTAACAGAGAAGTAATTTCATACCATGTTGTGCTGTCTAGACCTCACCATCGATTCGATTACCTTGAGTATCTGTTCGCCTACTCGAGTTATTTTATTACAAGTGTGAATGTCGAGCGAGCGTAGCGCAGTAGAGAAGTCTGTGGAAGAGATACTTGTCGACCTCATGATTGAGAAAGCCATGTCTATAGGAATACAGGCATCATCGACGAGCGGATTGCAAGAATCCCCCTCTAATGCACGTTGGTCTAGCTGAACCGCAAACGAGAAAAGAAGCAAGCACCGCAACGATCTGGCAAACACAGAGCAAATCCCGTCGATCTTTCCCAACTACATCCCACCTTTGGCTGGCGAAGTTAGTCGTGACAACGTCCTATGTGACTTAGAGTACATGCTGATCACTGCGTACCTCCTGAAGGGGATACGCGAAATCGGACCGCAATTGGGACTGATCCCATCTCTCAAGATCAATGATTTAAAACTTGGAGATCGGAAGAACTATGCGATGCTCGCACCACATAGGCACCTGAAGAAGACAACTGGGAAGAAGCCCAAGATAGTTCCCCAGCCATGGATTAAAGAGATCGCACGATCGAAGATCTTGAACGTCATGAAGATCCCCCACTTTGGAAAACTTCAGGAGTTTAACGCATGCGCTAAACCCCTCATGTCGTGCTACCACAGAGGTTATCTTTGGTTAGATAGACACATCACCGTGGATTAGACGCTGATCCAACTGATCACTGGATTGAGCATGCAAGGACCAAACACTCACCATTTCTACTCAGGGAAGGTTGCAGATCGCTCCCTGGCACAACAAATCAAGGAGGCGTATGGCAATGTGGAGAAGGGGAAGTGAGGCTACAAGGTAGCCTCCATCCAGGATGGAGCAGTGCACCTAGATTGTCAGCTAATCGCTGGAAAGATCGTCATAAAGAACCATCCAACACAAGTCACAATGTTCGTAGTCAACCTCGTGGGGAAGTGTGTCGAAGGGATGCAGATGAACTGGGTGAGCTACCTCATAAACGAGTTGGAGAAGGACTGCCACGAAGCGCAGGACCAAGGATACGAATTTCACTTCAGTTGGTTGTTGATTCTCATTGAATTTTTCTCTTGGGAGATGATGGAGGGAGTGACATTCGCTGAAGTTGAACCATCAGAGCCATTGGCTGCAAGGTTCACCACCTTGTGGTATACGAGCGATATGGTGAAGCAATGAAAATCAAATGTGGTGTTCCACGCTTACTATCTACAGCTGACGTGTGCCATTGAATCATTCCCCCGATTGACCTTGAACACCTTGCATACATATAGGATGCTAGCAAAGTTTTGCGCGGACCGACACTTCATCTACATCAGTGCATGCAAGGACAAAAGTAAAGATGATCTGTAGTTGTACTACAAATTGACCAATGAAGACATGGAGGAGATAACCAAGGAATGGCCAGCTGAATTCCTTGTACCGGTCGAAGATGTAGAATTCTCCGACCCTGATATCATCGGAAGTCCTTTGGTCACCTAGACCGAGTATGATGGAAAAAGAAATGCAAATAAAAATAATAAAAAGGAGGAAGTGCAAGACATAAACAGTGAGGAGAAGGACAACACATCGAAGGAAACTGCACCTGACTCACCTAAAGGAGGATGAGGCGACGAGGTAAAGGAAGAGGAGGAAGGGAAAAAGACAAGCAAGAAAATGGGTGAGGTGATACCGCCAAAGGATCCCCTCATAGAGGCTAAGACGTCCAAGAAAAGGAAGGTTTCTCCATATAAACCCTCAACATGGAAGAAGTCTTGAGCCAATAAGCCTCAGTCACAGAATGTGCTCACAATGGATGATATTGAGCTCATCATCACAACCATAGAATATGCTTCAGAAGATATCCTGCAGAGACATGAAGAAAATAAAGAAACTTTGTATGAATGAATACATAAGGAGCTCAAAGGCATCCAATAAGATATCCAGTCGGGCCGCACAATGTCTACTGCACCGTCTTCAACAGAGAGTGTGGAATTGGGGGACGAGCCCACCCAATTACGAAGGCTAGTAGATGCAACCGAAGCTCGACTTCATCAAGTCCAAGAAGAAAAGGAGAAGACCACATATGCCTTGAAGAAAGAAAAGGAGGAGGCCTTAGAGCAACTTTGGGTTGCGCAACAAGAGAAAGATGACATTAGAGCGAAGTTTGAGGAGGATAGAGAGAAAATCTAGAAAGAGAAAGATCAGCTGCTCATAGAGCAGACTGTGGTCAAGGAAGCAGTGACTAGAGCACTTCACTCTGTGCCAATATTGGCACAGATGAAAGAAGAGACAACCGAGAGACAAGTGGGGAAGCTCGCTGAGGCCATTCATTAGCTTCAAGTAAGAGTAGCAGATTTATAACTTCAAGCAATGCCAAGCACTCCGAAAGAAGTGCAGGATCATAGGGAATAAACTACCAGGAGCGCAGTAGAAAGAATTGGGGCATTGGCTTCAGAATGTAAGCAACTAAGTAATCAAAGTGTGCAGACCTATGAGCACCTTGTAGAAGACCCGAAGCTAAGGACATTGGAGGCACAACTCCAGGAGGAAAAGTAGCAGACTTCTACAATGCAAGCACAAATGAAGCTTCTTACTGCAGTGGAGAATATGAAGAAGTCACAGGAGCAATGCGTAGTTCAACAACAGGTCACTGCCATCCATATTAGAGTTATGGAGGGGACACAGAGACTCCAGTCGGTGCAGGACGAAGCCTGCACACTTTTTGAATAGATCGAGGGACAATGGAACAATGCCCGGAAGGGCCTGTCACCAAACAAGTAATTCAGGAGTTCGTTGATCAGGAAGGTCTGGCGAAGCAGCAAGTCGAGGCAACTCAAGATAAGCTCGAGGCCTTCGAAGAAGTATTGCCCAGATCAGAGTGACTCGTGACAAGTCACAGGTGTCTGTTGGGGTCCTGTTGGCCCAAGACCAAGTTTTGAGGAAACATTGGGCCTGTTTGACCATTTTTGGGACTTTGACAGGCTAGTAGAAGACGGAGCACCCAGGCGAAGCGGAGATCGCGGGATCTCGCCCATTTTGCGCGATTTTTGGGCTTTTAGGGTTTATGTAATGGGTATGGGATGTCGGCCCATGGATTTATCCATGCTTAGGACCTTTTGTAATGTATAAATAAGTATCTAGGCGATGAAAGTAGTGTGGCTAAGTGCTAGTGTTAGCTATGTGCAAAGACCTGTAATTGGCTTAGTGCAAGAAACTATGTTAAGACTTGCAGAGCTAAGTGTAAGTGTGTTGTAAGTGCTTTGTACAGACATACTGTGTAAGTCTTTGTGCCTTGACCTAATTCGGGGAAGGAGGACCTGGCGAGGTGCGCACAGATCTCCCATCCTTTGCGGAGTTGACTCTGTGGCTTTGTGCACAGGAGTAGAAGAATGTAAGAAGCTTGAAGACTAATAAAGAAGAAGAGTTGGTGGACGTAGCCCCACACTGGGGTGAACCACATATATCCTGTGTCAATGTGCTTTGTGAAATGTTGTTCATGTTATTTATGTATCTATTTTCTTAGTGCATTGTTATTGATGTATATATCTATGAATGCTTAGTGCTTTATGATGTGAATGAATGTTAGATCTGAGCTTATGCTATGTGCTAAGAGGTTTTAAGGGATAGATCTTGTGCTAATATGTAATAAGGGTTTAACCTGCATTGTGAATAAATTTTAAGAACTAATGCATGATGTTTGCTAAGTGCTATGTCAAGTGTTGTGATCATAGATCTGTGTCCCAGCTAGGTTGTAGACACCTGAGTCCTGCAACCCCCCATGCCTATACCTCGGGTGAAACTTCATATGCTTCGCAGGTGTTGTCGAAAGGGCTAGTAGTTAGGGTTTTGTTGGTGTGTTGTTGAAGCGTTGAACCCTCGGTTTGCCCCTGTGCCAACATTTACCAAAGGCAATATTTTCCAGGCCCCTGCACTAGAAAATCATGGTCAACATCTGTTGTTCCATGTGTTGTAGTTTTTTCCTGTGAACTTATGAATCCCTTCTAGCATGATGTTGGGTAAGGATGCCATAGGTGAAGGTTATAAATAACCCAATAATAAAGCAATATGATAAAATTTTCCCATAAACAACCCAAAAATGAAGATATAGGAAAATATTCTCATCACCAACCCAAATCACTCAAATCTATTCACAAAGAGCATAAAAAAAAAATTTCTCTTTGAATTTGCTAAAAAATAACAAATCACCAGTGAAAACTTCCAGACATGCAAATATGGGCATCAATATAGGAAAAAATATCTTTAATCTGCTTCCAATTCATCTATACTATCAAGGAAACAGAGCAATAAGATAATCTGGGTCATAAATCAATTTTTACAACACTTTTTTTAGAAATTCCATATGATTTCGTATGATCGTGCTACTACCTTGTACCACTATTATGTACGATAGATGGGAATGGAAGTTGAAAGAAACGATTGAAAATTGTTGTATGGTGGCTGAAAATGAAGTTCCAATTAAAACAAATTGACCTTGCTTCGAAAAGAAAAAAAAAAAACAATACCCGGTTTCAGTGAAACCCTTTTGGTTCTTTGATGTCCACACTAGTGATCCCTTGATCCATCTCTACCAATAGTAGTTCCTATATCTTCATGCTCTCATAGACTTCGTGGCTCTGGTTGAGCTCTAATACTATATTATGGAAATCGAGCACATAAAGAAACCAAGATAACTCAAAAGAGTTCTCCGTATTATATATATTGATGAGAAAGCAAAAACATTCTTATATAGGATTACAAGCAAATCAAGTCCATCCAGTTTATGAATGTGGGATACTAAGAAACACAATAAAGTGGAATAAGATGTAAAAGCATAAAATAATATAAAGTCAAGTTGACTTTATTAATACCTAAGTCTAATATCAAATTGACCATTATAAGCTAATATTTACTTTAACAAGTCTTCCACATAAATCATCCATATAAATATTGTCTACAACTACAATCCATTTAAGCATGTTGATGCAATGTTCCTCAAAAGTCTTTGTTGAAAAATTTGGATTTAAATTAAACATCATAACAAAAAAATGCAAGTATCCCCTTCTATTAAGAAAAATGAAAAAAGGGGTAGAAGAATATTCTTTTAGTGAGCTTCTTTTCAACAAAGAGAAATGACCTCTTTAGGAAAAGGGCCCCTCTAATAATTTTCAATTAACACTTCTTTTCAATAGAGAAAAATGATCTCTTTAGGAAAATATCCCCTCTAATAATATTCAATTAACACAAACCATCTTTTTTTTCCATAAGAAAAACATCTATTATATTCATAAGAGGTGAATATACATGTTCCAGTACCTTTCGATGACCTATTATACACCAAAATTTCTCCCTATATGCCACTATCTATTAATAAAAAGGATTCTTTTTGTCCATTGTGTACATACAAAAAGTTATATCTTACTTCTCACTTTGATCTTACCAGTCCATATAATATCTTCTATCAATATATGTATGACAATTTTTGTTTAAAAGCGGAATTCCATGGCCTCGATCTCTTCTCTATCGAATAATTCATAAAGGCCAAAGGCCATCGAAGGAAGAGAAAGGGATTCATTGGAAAGTTTGTCAGCTTTCCCATTCAAACCCCACAAGATATGATTGAAGGATATCCATTCAAAGGATTGATATGCCAATTTTATGTCAAAGAGTAAAGGGGTGACCCTGACATTAGTCATTGTATCCTTTTGTTGCGCCCAATCAATTACCAACTTTGAGTTGCCCATGACCTGAAATTTCTTAATGTCCTTTTTTATTGTTGCTTCCAGTAACGTCCATAATGCTATGAACTCAACCCTGTTGTTTGTACCTGAGCATGGGGCATATCTAATATGCATGTAGTGTTTGTGATTCAGGAACAAGACCACTCCCACACCACATACCAGGGGGGGTGTTCCTTGATAGGCCCCTTCAAAATATCCCCATGGAATTTTGTAATCAATCACGGTCAGAGACACGATTTTTGGATTCTTTGTCTTTATCTCCATCTCAAATTCTTTGGAAAGATTTAACATGATTCCTGTTATTATTTCAGGGGTGGGATATCCTTGTGTCTGAAGGTGTTGGAGTTACGAGCCCACCAAAGATTGTTAACCAGGATACTTGGGAGCCAAACAAAATTTTGGATTGCTTTATCTGTCGTCCATTCCTTAATACAATCCTCCAATCTTGGTTTGTTCCAGGATGAATTTGGTTTAAGATTTTTCTGAATTATTTTCAGTACATGAATTACATAAAAAAAATCAATAAAAATATGTAAGATAAATTCTTCATGGGACTTGTAAAGAGAACATATGTTGGGACCATTCCATCCCTATTTTAATCCATTATCCTAGGTTAATAATTTGTTGTTCATGGCCAACCACAAATTTATTTTGCATTTTAAAGGAGCACTACACTTCCATATTAGACTCCACCACCATTCCCTCCCCCCTTCAAAATGATATTAGGCCCACACTTTGTATCTCACTTTTGTTGTAAACTTCCCTGATTTTGGGTTCTTATACCAACATAGAGTATTTGAATCTTCCTTCACGAGCGTGATGAAATCGACCACTAGAAGATTGATAAATTGGTTCCATTCATCGACTTCAACTTCGATCAATCTCAAGGAGCTCATATGTTTCCACCCTTATTGATCTCTAAATTTATGGCTTTCGGCCTTTGCATCACACATAATGAATATATTTTTTGATCTTAGGGCCTGGATAAGAGGGTCTGGCAAATGAAAATTATTACGTGCTCCTAGCAAGGGGTTGTCCCTAAGATGAACTTTTTGACCATTGCCAATTTTCCATATAGCCTAGTCGCCAACCAACAGAAAGGCCGAGATCAGGGATTTTAAGACTATGGATGCCTTGGTATGTTTTCAATGCTATCTAAACCACTCTTCTATAGTTAAATCTAGAAATAACTTTGATTGAATAAATCTAGCCCATAGAGTATCCCCTTGAGTTAATCTCCATAGGTTTCTTCTTGCTAGCACCTGCGTGAATAAATATACGTTATTGACCCCCCATCCTTTGAGTTCTCTGGGCGTTGCAATAGACGACCACTTTTCCAAAGGGATCCCTCCTAATTTACGTGATCTTGACCTTAATTATTGGAAGCTCATTTTTTGAATCTTAGTGAGGATTCCTTTTGCAATTGCTGCGATGGATGTCCTTAAGACAATAATACTTTCTAGTATTGACTTAAGTAGGAACATATGACCTCCCTTGGACAAAAGTCTGTTAACCCACACGGATACTTGGGCTTTCACCTTCCCCAATCAATAAACCTATAATTATCTAGCTTAACATGGAACACTAGATATTTGAAGCCTTCATCCAATTTTAACATAAGAACCAGTAGAATATTTCCAATCTGTATCTTCTATGCTCTTGAGCAATGGTGGGGGATTAAACATGATTTTTCAAAATTAATTTCCATGGCGGTGGCAGAACAAAATAAATTGAGTGCACCTTTCAACATCATTATGTCCCTCAACGAGCCTTTGGTGCAACATAAGACATCATCCATGAAAACTAGATGCGTGATTGTTTCCATTTCTGATACCTTTACCTCCCTAATCGATCTTTCTTCCTTTTCTTATTTAATCACTTTTCCAAGGGCCTCTTCTATGATGAGAAATAGAACCTTGAAGGGGAACCATTTATTAAGATCACAAAAGACATTAATTATATGCATCCCATTATCCAGTTAACTACTGAGAGATCCATCCCCATATTAATAAGGAATGATCAAGAAGGTCCAAATGAACCTATCGCATGCTTTCGATAGGTATACCTTAAGAATGAACTGCTTTTTTTTAGATATTTTTTGAATGAAAAACTTCCTGGGCTACTGAGACTGCATTATGGATTTGTCAGTGTTGAAGAAATCCAAACCGCTCCTCCAATATGATCTCACTCAAGATAGGATTTATACACCTTCCTAATACCTTTGATATGAATTTATACACCACATTATAGTGTGAGATAGGGTGATAGTCCTCGAAGGACAATCCGTCTTGGTTTTTGGGAATCAAGCAGATGAAAGTGGCATTGAAAGAACCTAAAAGCTTCCCAGACCTCTGCGATTATCTGAAAATCAAAAGTAGATATTCCTTTATGACGTCCTAGAAACCTCATAAGAATTTCATTCTGAACTCGTCTGGGCTTGGGATTTTTCCACATTGCATGGATGAGAGGGAATATAGAAACTCTCCCTTCGATACTTCTTCTTCTAGAGATTTATTCATATATTTTGTAATTACTGCTTGGAATTTGGATAAAAATTGTAGAATTTCCTATATAGGACGATCGACTGGGGCTTGAAAGAGGGAGTGAAAGTATCTAGCGCCTTCCTCTGCCTTATCTTTGAAGGATCTAACCAATTTTCCCTCTTCGATTTATTTCTCATATTGTATTAAGGTTTTTTTGAAGATTCGTTTAATGGTGGAAAAACTTAGAATTGTTGTCTCCTTCTTTTAACTAGAACACCCTGCTCGTTAATCTCAGATATTGTTCTTCCTTGCGAAGAAGGGAGTGTCATAATGACTCCAATTCCTTTAAAATAGAAAGCTGCAATTTGGTTAAAGGACCTTCATCCATCTTTAGATATAGGGTCAACAATTTTTCCTCCGTCTCCTTTACCTTCCTAAGTGTTCGTGCTTTGTAAACCTTTAGCCAATTCGTAATGGCCCCTTTTACCTTAGCAAGGTTATCAGTGAACTGGCACATTAGGGAGGCATGAGAAAAGGAGTCCAAATGTTTCCATGTCTCCCACTTTAAATGTTTTCTCTGTTATGTGCTTGTCATGTCTAGCCTTGTACTTTTCCCCTAACATCTTTAATGTCTCTTGTACTTGGAAATGGATCTGACTGATATTCTCAACATTTTTTTCTACTTTTAGTGCATCTCCTCCGAGGTCCTCCCTCACTCCTCCTTGCTGTCCATATACAACATATAAGGGTGAAGGTGGCAAATATCCAAATAAAGTTTCAAAAGGGGACTTATTAGTAGAACCGTGGACTGCTATGTTATAAGAGTGCTATATCTAGATCAAATTTTCATCCCAGGTCTTCAAATGCTTCTGATTATAACCCCTCAAAATTTGCACCAAATTCCTGTTGACTACTTCCATGTTCCCATCTGTCTATGGATGGAATGTGGTATACCTCTTGAACTTAGTGTCCATTTCTCCCACAATGTAGTTCAAAATGCACTAAGAAATATAGTAATCCCATCTAAGATGATGTCCCTTGGTATCCCAAAGTGAACCTAGACCTGTTCAAAGAACTTATTTGCTGCTTCTTTTTCGGTGATCGTCTTTTTACAAGGCATGAGAATGCACATTTTGTTGAACCTGTCAACTACCACAAATACATAGTTATGTCCTTCCTGGTTGTTGGTAAACCTCCCACAAAATCCATGGAAATTTTTTCCCAAGGTCGAGTGGGTATAGGTAAGGGATGGTATATAACTTTCTTCCTATTGTCGGGCTTGCTGGTACACCAAAGTATACATCCTCTAATATACTATGCTACATATTCTTGCATTCTGGGCCAAGCACATATCTCTTTAAGTTGGCAACTGTCTTCCCAACACCAAAATGTCCTGCAACCTTGGAGGTGTGAGACTCTATAATAATATGTAATTGTTCGCCTTTGGGAACAAAGAGCTTATCGAGATTGTAGAGTAAACCTTTATGGAAATGATAGTCAAATTTTAAATCACCTTCTTCTATATGAATTTGGCCTTTTAATTGCTGAAACACGTTCTTGAAGTCCTCATCTTGTGTGTATGCCTCTTTATATGCATCATGGCTAAAATGATCCATGTGCATTAGAGTTACCAAATCTATAATATTAAATTTGGGTGGCTGTGAAAGCATGTCTGCCAACTTATTTGTGCTACCCTTCTTATACTTTATGACCAAATAAAATTGTTGTAAAAACCCATTCCACTTGTAATGTCTAGTTTTTTGTAGCTTACCCTAGGCCTGCAAATACTATAGTTGTTGGTGATCTATGTGGATGATGGTCTCCTTAACCATTAAATAATATTTCCACTTTTTGACACCTTGTACCAAGGCATGTAACTCCTTGTCCTAGGAAGGTTAGTTGAGAAATGCCCCGTGAAATACTTCAGAATGATAACAGACAAGCCTTCCTCTCTGCATAAGTACTTCTCCCATGGCATACCCACTTGCATCTGTCTTCGCTTCAAAAGGATTATGAAAGTTTGGTAGTGTGAGCAATGGTGCTTGAATTATCTTTCTTTTTATCTCATCAAAGGCCTTTTGTTGATTCTTCCCCCACTGGAAACTCTTACTGTTTGTTTTTATGGCGTGGAGTGGTGCAACTACCGCTGAAAATGAAGCTATGAACTTTCACAAGTATTGTGTTGCGCAAACAAAACTCTTAACTCTAGTGAAATTTGTAGGAATTGGCCATTTCATGGTTGCCTCCATATTATCAAGATCTATATTGAGCTCCCTTCCACTGATCACATACCCCAAATACACCAAACACTATTGAGAAAACTCACATTTCTTGAGATTTGCAAGTAGTTGTTTCTTTTTCAGAGTCTCTAACACTTGCATAAGATGTGACATATAATCCTTCCATGTATTACTATAAACCAATATATAATTCAAATAGACAATAACAAATTAATCTAGATAAGGGCGTAAAAAATAATTCCATAGTCTCATAAATGTAGCTGATGCATTGCATAAACCAAATGACATAACCAACCACTCATACAAACCTTTCCTTGTCTTGAGCAAAGTCTTACAGATATATTCTTCTTTGAATCGTACCTAGTGATATCCTGATTTCAAATCCATCTTAGTAAAGTACTTGGCATGCTACAACTGGTCCAATAGATCATCAATCCTTGGTAGGGGTATCGATTCTTCAGTGCAATCTTATTCAATTCCCTGTAATTGATACACATTCTTTGAGTTCCATCCTTCTTGCGCACAGTTATGATGGGTGACCCACAAGACGAGGTACTCTGACAAATTACACCCTGCTCCAAAAAATGCTACAATTGCTTCTTGAGTTCATTCGTTTCTAGAACAAACTATCTATACAACCCAATATTTGACAATGGGGAGTCTAGGAATAATTGTATTTCGTGCTCCACTTCCTGCTTGGGTGGTAGCTCTTTAGTCTCCTGGAACACACCTCTATATTTCTGTAGAAACTCCTCGAACTGTTGTTTCTTATCTTTAGTACACCCTTCTAGGGATGCCTTCACTCTCATTGATTCATCATTATATTGATTTTTTGTTAAGAAAAGAAAAACATATTTCTTACTAGAACTAATCAACTTCTTGTCTTGAATGGAAATTACCAGTGAGATATTTGACTTGCCTTTATGTGCATTGATGATTTAGGAATTCCCATCCTTGATGATTCGGTATTGGTTGGCTCTCTGCATGAATATTGCATCCCTCATATGGATGTAATGGATTCAAAACACTACTCCACATACATCAAGGGGTACTACATACAATTCCACTTCATCAAAAAAATCAACACTTATAGCAAATTTAATCTTACATCATTTCGTTACATTTATCTCTACATCCTTGTTTACCCAACCCAATGGATAGGGGCTAGGATGATTGTGAACCTCCAATCCAATCTTGTTGACCCGATCCGCCCCTATGAGATTAGCCTATGAACCAGAGTCAAACAAAGCATATATCTTGGTCTTCTTGAATTGAATCTCGATGTGGAAGATCTTGATCATTTCCTTCTCTTCCCAGTGATGAAGGCTACTTAGATTCACCTCCTTCTACACATATGTGCATATATTCTTTTCATCCACATCAAAGATACTTTCAACTTGATTGCTTGAATATTTGTCTAGAAGGTTTTTTTTTTTCTTTCCTTCCTTCTTGCGGTTCTTTGGGTTTAACTCTAGATGTAGTTTCCAACATTTTTCCTCGGTGTGGCCATCAATGTTGCAATGATTGCAATGGTTGATGGGATATGTACTCTATTGTGTAGTGGCTTCTATCTTCTTATCTTTTCCCCCTTTCTAGTTCTTCTTCCCCTCCTTGGAAGCTTCCTTGTGCTCTTTTTTCTTTGAACCACTTGGTTGCCTCTTCTTTTGGCCTATGTTTTCTAGGTACTATGCTTGTACATAATCCTCATACACTGCCATTGGCTTGAAGAGCATCACCTACATTTGTAGATGACTATGTAAACCCCCCAAATAATTGAGAATCACACCTGGGTTCTTGGGAGAGATACCCAACATGATGGCCATCTTTCTAAACTCAGTGGTGTACTCCTATACACTCCGCCCCTTCCTCTACCTAAAGTAGTGCCACCGGATCCATTGGTCCTCTATATACCTAATAAGGTGAAATTGGGAGTTAATGAGGGTTTTGAAGTCCTCCCACCTAGTTACTAGCGAATCACCCTCTAGCCTAAGTGTTTCTGTATGGATTTACCACTAGGTTAAAGCATGGCCCTCTAACTTCAATCTATTAAATGGGATCTTGTGTTCTTCATCTATATGGTGAACACTAAAATAAAATTCTAGTTGTTGCAACCAATGATTCAATTTTAATGCATCGATCTCACCTTGATTTCACTTTATGTCCACTTTTGATTCCATCTTGAATAAGGATTGTGAAGGTTTCACGAGACTTGAACTCGGTTACTCTTTTTCGGATTCTTTCCGCAACTCCTTTTCTTCCCGATTTTCTGATTTCCCCTCCTATATGTTCTTTGAGTTAGAGCCTCCATCACTTCCGAACGATTTGAGATTGCTTGCTAGAGCCACCATGAGGAGGTTCATATGGATACTAATGTTGACAACTTGTGCTTCCAAATGCTCAAATCTCTCTTATGTTGGATCTCAAGGGTTATTATGAACATACTGGTCTGCCATGGCTAGGGTTTCTATGACTTCTCCTTAAGTCGATTCTTAAATTCTGCAACTTCTCACAAATACCCAAAAGAAAAACATGCTCTAATACCAATATTATCTGTAAAATGTCGTGGATATTGCATTGGAATAGTTCATCACAATAGATCTAATAAAATACTGAAATCTTTACGATTAAGGTTAATTTCCTTAAGATCTCTAGAATATTTAGTTGCTGATAAAATAGATAAAATGCAGAAAAATGGAGAACATTAAAACACATTCACACCATCCACAAATAAACACAAGATATGACCTGGGAAACCCAATACGGGAGAAAAACCAGCTATAAGGTGAGGCTACTTTTCTCTCTTTTTTTTGGTAAAGAAATGATTTAAGTACAAAGAAAGAGGCATTCTATGTGAAGTTGTCTTTGACCTATGGTCTTTTTGGCTACTACAAAATCTCTCCTCCTATGTTATGCTCAAAGAATACCACTCCAATATGTTTTTCTCATCTATGGAACAAGATACAATGCAAAATAATGGAACCCCTTCTCCTCCCAGTGGCCCAGTTTTTAACATAGCCCGATAACCATATAGGGATAGGTTTTTGACTTCTTCAACCTTCAATTGTGATAAGGTTTGGAACTTCTATATATTTATTAGAAAATCAACTATGTGGATAGCCCCACATTTCTAAGTAATGGATGTTGACATGACATCCACTCACACCATGGTGATCAATATGGTAGGTCAACTTGCAGGAGGAATACATTTCTCATACGAACTCCAATTGACGAATGGTCTACGCACTTGGAAAGGTATTGACGTGTAGAATTTAGAATATTCCTCCATAGTAAGGTTTGGAATCAGATAGGTAGGCCAAGTTGAGGTGCCCATACCTATGATTCCATAGTTTATTGACATCTAATGCACTCTTGGCTGCTAGTGCATGTTCTCTGACCTATCCAATATCCACTAGTGTGAATAATCTGTGGTCCTTGATACTAAGAGAAATAATATTCTTGGTCTCATTGTTGACTATGTAACACTTGTGATTTATAAAGTTGACATCTAATTGGAGGCTATGTCACATAATCTGACTAATTGAAAGAATATTAAGCTCCATACCTAGCACATAGTATACATTGAGGAATATTAACATATTTCCTCGAAAGGAAATTTGAACATTTCCTTTTCCAACAATTATATACTCTTCACCACCACCGAAGATCGCTAAATCCTTGGAAGAACAAGGTGTGTACTTTGTCAACCAATCCTGCCTATTGGTGAAATGACGTGATGCACCTGAATCAATGAACAAAGTAGATGACCTGGGTTGATCTACTTGTGTCATGGCCATAAATGCATAGAAGGATGACTCATGCTCTGTATGCTCTGTGACATGTGTTGTTCCTGAATTTATACTAAGGCTTCAAGTATAATGTCAGGCATTAGGAAATGAGGAAAGGTTTTGATGTTCACCTCTTACCACTAAAATTATAAGAGAAAAGTTCTTTAAATCAAATTAATATTATAACAGCTCAGAGGTTGTTTCTCCCATCTGAGTTAAATTTTAAATATTGAATGAATTGAAAGAAAACATAAAGCTGCTAATCAAATAAAGACATCGATTATTGAGGAATCTTACTTTGTAATAGAAGAAGAAAGTGAAATGCTGTAACCTTCAATGAAGTATAAAACATAGTATCTAAATAACATGCAGGTCTTGTATTTGCTAACAGTAAATACATAGGAAAATCTGTTTGTTATCAAATTACTAAGTGAAATATAACCACAATAGATGTTGTAATAAATTGTGTTTTAAACATGCATCAAAGAAATATATATGAAAGTATGTTGGAATATGGAAAGAAAAAAGAACACATAACTCAGAATAAACGAAATGTAGAATATGTGGCTTGCATTTGTATTAATTCTCAATAAAGAGAGTCTTCTCCTTTACAATCGCCAAAAAGCAACCCCTTGATTCTTTCTCAAAAATGTATATTTATACAAGATTTAAGAATTTGAAATTCTATCATTCTAAAGGTTTCGGTTACAAATGAGGAGGTGAAACACTTCACTTCGTTATCCCTTGTCTTCTCTCATGCTGGCAGGGCATTTTCCTTTCTTTGTTTCCTAGCTCCAAAATAAGGTAGTATGAGCAACTGTATTACTGGCCTCAAGAAGTGTTCCCTTTCCCCTATTCGACACAATTGATACATCTTTCTACTAATTGAGTTATCAACTTGGAAGGTTCTGTTTGGTCATTTGCCTCGAAAACGTAACACTTCTTTTCCAGCTGTGGAAACCTTTCTCCTATTTTCCCATCTACTATAATGATAGACGATAGTTGTAGAATTGGTTTTATTAACTATTTATCTATTTGAGCAATGTCGACCTGTCTTATCTGAGAGAGCTCAACTTGGTCTCTTTCCATATTTTCCTTAATATCTAGCAGATGTTTGGCTATGTTGATTTTACCCAACATCCCAGAGCTACTTTCCTTATCAAGATCTAACAATTTTTTATTCAACAGGCCAAATGTTTCTTCACAAGAATCTCTCACCTCTTTGGCCATTTTTCCGTTTTCCGCTATATTGTGCTCCCATGCCTTTAGCAGGATGTTACCTCTGGTTTTCTCTGGAATCGATAATCTGAAAGAGATGAGTATTTCCTCTTTTGTTGACGATATAATAGCCTTCTGGAAGACAACTCGAGCTGCCTTAGCTCCTCTTTCTCTTAAGGTGATATTATTTAACGCTTGATCTATCATCTGAAAAATTATTCTGGATGATTTCTACTTTAGAAAGTAGACCCTGTTGAGCTTCTTCTATATTCTTTCATATTTCCATGGCTTGAGTTTGGAATACCGTTATATCTATGACTTGGATTTTAGTAGAATTTAATTTGGATTGCAACTGTTTTATTAACTCCTCTTGTTGATTGGCCCGTGTTTGGATTTTTTGAGCCGACTGGTGCATTTGCTCGAGATTGGATTTGAGGTGTTTGATTTCCTGTTGGTCAGTTGCTCTTGCTTGTTCAAGGTCTTTGTATGCCTCATTCCTGGCATTCGTCTCTACAATTGTTATCTGAGTCTGTAATTTGCTAATTAACATGTCTTTTTGTTTCAACCGTTCCTTCAAGGTCCCGACTGAATATTGGTTGGCTGTTGCATAAGACCCCCATGTTCTTGCTACCTCTTCGGTGAATTCTACCTCTTCTAAGGCTTCTCCATCAGTTAATACTCTGTATCTTTTGGCTGCTGCACCCACCCTTTGGTGCATTTCTCGCTTCACCACGACTTTCCTTTTCTTGCTAAAAAAGAAATTGCTAGGAGGTAACTCTTCTATAGAGATAGGTGTTAGATATTCTTTGAATATTGTTCTTGTATCGGGGTTCCCCTTGGTAGATTGTAAGGGTGTGACGGATGGAATGAGACTGCTGATTTCTATGAATGTTTGTTTCACGACAACGTCTATGATCAGTTCATTTGATGTATACACTGGTGTGTCTCCTACCCCTTTTGAGGGTATCTCTATTTGATCCTTGACTTGTTTACTTGGTGTATCTGTCTCTGGGGGTATTTATTCTTGGCTTGGGATCTCAGTTTCCTAGTTCGAGGTATCGATTTCCTTTATGTTCCCTTGAGTTTCTTGTTTGCCAGGGCTTGTGTCTGTTGAACCTTTGGCTTCTGTTTGCTGTATACTTGGAGGTGTTGAGACTTTTCCCTATAAAACTTTGGGGAGGCCACTTCTCCGGTGTTCCTGAAATTTGTAAAATTTGATCATCCCTTCGGGCGGCAGAGCTCGAACCCGACTTAAAACTTCTGAGTAGGATCTCACTCCTTGGAAAATATCGTCATGAGGAGAGTCTTCGTGCTCGTATCTTTTTAGACCACAACTTTCCATGTGGTTACCCACGACCTTATTAGGGTTGTGCTTCTTGAATTCAAAGTCTACTAGTTTCATTTCCTCTAAAACCGTGACCTCCACTTTGGCATAGCTGAAATCTGATAAAGAAAATGTACCAATGTGTAGGGGAAAATATGGCCATACCTTTTTTTGAACTCCTTTGAGTTTTTTGCTGATCCCGCCAAGTACAGTTTTCCTGGCAACTTCGCGAGATACTAACTTGTCTAGTAAGAATAGCAACATGAAATATAGGGGAACAAAGCAACCAAAAAACCTAATGGAAGAGAACAATTCTTCAATGTACCAGTCTTCCACGCTTCCTAGATTGGTCACGATTTTATCTGAAATCCTGGGAGGTGGGTGGCCGTAGGTAACAACATGCATTGGTACCGTTACCCAGTTGAAAATATCATAGACAAAGTCTTTGGCTTTATGTTCCCAGAGTTTTGAGTGGTACACATGAATAGGATCTGCGTTATTTGGAGTCCATCTCCAGCTCATTAATGGAAAAAGTGTCATGAAGCAAATTGCATCCATAATGTAAGCAAACATGAAAAATGAAGCTACTTTCCCACTCGCCTTTTGTGTCTAATATTCTGTAATTTGACTGGTCAAACTGTCTGACAACATTTTGGCTCAGTCAAAAGAGTATCCCTCTGCTACTATGTGGATAAGCGATACCCATGGGAGAAAGAAATGTGCAGTATTATCTTTCCCATAAAGTCTGCACACCATCATCGCTATATACATGAACTGTGGATATAATGATGAGATTGTGTATATACCATTAGAATCATCTCTGAACTTTTCAGGGCATGAGCACCAATCCTTGATCAGGTTGGATAAGCCTTTTCCAAATTGCTCACATTCTTTCTTTTTGAAACCCTCTAAGAATTCAACATTGTAAGTAAAATTTGGTGTGGGAGACAATTTGTACATCACCTGTAGATGCTCCGGCCGAAATGTCCCAATAAACACCTTCTGAGAATTGAATATTGTTCTAGTCAGGACATCTACGTGATCCAGTGCCCATCCGATCATATCATAATAGGGAAAGAGACGCGACCTTGTTGCTACCTTATGCATCTCTGACTGAGAAACAACCTTGTATTTGATATACAAGTCTTCCTTCTCATTGTCCCTCGAGTCGTCTTGTCAGTTTATCAACTCTTGTTGCAAGGTGTTGAAAAATGTGTCCATGTTTTGACTATGTCGATGTTTCTAGGTGAAGTATCAGAAAGAATATTTGAATTCTGGCTTGAACTTTCACCAATTGTTTTGGGTACTTTCCATGGAGCCATGATACAGAATGTCGAAATCATATTTCTCGTCACAGAGGATGAAAATACAAACAATGGTTATCTCGCTAAGCTGACTATGTGAAAACTAGAATGAAATTCAACTAATGACATAAATCCTTTCATATTGAGCACTCTAGTCTGCGTGGGTCCTTGCTAACACATCATTTAATTCTTTTAATAGAAATATATGGAGATAAGGAAAGATCTTATTTCCAATCATTTCTCTACTTTGCTTATAAATGCCATAAATGCTTGATATTTTGTGACTTGGGAGAATCGTATAAGTATTTAATTTTCGCTCGTAAGTTTTACAAGGTAAAAGGTTGTTTAAGATATTAATTAATCCATCTTAAACCTTTAATTAATCATGATTAGTTCTTAATATTTTTTCGGAATTCGTAGTCTCGGGTGATTTTACTCTTAGTCTCGAGCTATGAACCCTAAATTTGCGAAATTGTGATTTGATTAATTAAATTTAATCTGACTTAAATTTTTAATTAGTTGCGATTAGTTTGGAAATTTCGCGACCTCGAGTATCGGGGTTATAAGTTGTTGTTCAAGGAAAAAATGTCGAATCGGAAAGTCGTGATAACAATTAATTATCGTTAGTTGTGTAATTAATCAGGTTTATCTTAAGTCACTTTCGCAACTTTGTATATCAGGACATTCGAAGGTTGCTTGAGGCGTGACTCCCGACTCGTGAAGGCGCGATGTATTAAATTAGTGATAATCACTTTTTAATGCTTCGATGATCATGATTAAGCTTAACCCAACTTCGCTATTTTGCATGTCGGGGCATTGAGAGCTTCGACATGTTGGACTGTTAGATCTGCGAAACCCCGAAATCCGATGTTTGAGGTTTATCGTTAGCGTTTTGTTGTTTAAAAGGTGGGTGGCTTCCAATCCTTTAATATATGGAGTATTTGAAAAATATATGTGTTCCAACAACATGAGCCCACTATTGAGACCCTCTCTGGTTTTTTTTTTCTGGTCAACCAACCTCTTTCTGCAGTGTTTCTTCATATGGTCCTCCTTGCCACAATAATAGCATTTGATGGTCTTATGTTCTTTGGTAACATCCTCATCGCTGCTATGTCCTGCATTCTTGTACCATTTGCCTTTTTCTTTTAATTTGGAAGAAATGTTTGCTCAGAAATCTCTGTCTCACTGCTACCACCAAACTGTTTCTTTGATTTGTCTTACTGTAAGAGCTTATTGCAAATCTCATCAAACTTCAGGTCGACATTCATAGAAGTGATGGTCAGGGCCTAAATAAAGTGCTCATAAGAACATGGAAAACTTTTTAGTGTGATTACCACCATGTCCTCCTCCTCCATATTCCGATCAATGGCCATCAAATGTTCTCAGATATCTTTGATATTGAGAAAATGTTCCTGAAGGGATGTATTCTCATCCATCATTATCAAAAAAAACATGTTTTTTAGGAAGAAGGTTCTACCCTTGTCTGATGTCTCATGCAAATCTTTCAAATGTTTCCAGATCATTGAGGAATTTGTACCTGTTTGGACCTCTGGAAGCATATCACTTGTTATAGACAACTTAATAAGCATCACAACTTATTTTTATTTCTCATCATACTTACCTTGGTTTATACCCATAATTGTAGGCCGAGTAACTTTACCAAGGACAGTGTTTTCCAGGCCCGTGTACTAAAAAATCATGGTCAACATCTGTTGCTTCCATGTGTTGTATTTTTTTCATGTGAACCTATGAATCCCTTCTATCATGATATTGGGTAAATATGCCATAGGTGAAGGTTATAAATAACCCAAGAACATAGCAATACGATGAAATTTCCCCACAAACCACCCAAAAATGTAAATCTAGTAAAATATGCTCATGACCAGCCCAAATCACTCAAATATGTTCACAAATAGCATAAAAAAACAAATTCTCTTTGGATTTGCTAAACAATAACAAATCACTAGTGACAACTTCTAGACATGCAAATATGGGCACCAATATAGAAAAAAAACAACTTCAATCTGCTTCCAATTCATCTATACCATCAAGGAAACTGAGAAATAAGATAATCTGGCTCGTAAACCAATTTTTACAACACTTTTTCTGAGCAATTCCATACTATATCGTACCATTGTTCTGTATGATAGATGGGAATGGAACTTCATTTTAAAGGAGCACTAAAATTTCAGATTAGACTCCACCACCATTTTTTGTCCCTTTCAAAATGAGATTAGGCCCACACTTTGTATCTCAATTTTGTTGTAAACTCCCCTAATTTTGGGTTTTTAGACCAACATAGAGTATTTGGATCTTGCTCCACCAGCGTGATAAAATTGGCCAATTTTCCATACAAACTAGTTGCCAACTAACAGAAAGGGCGAGATCAGGGATTTCCAGACTATGGATCCCTTGGTATATTTTCGAGGCTATATGAACCACTATTCTATACTTAAATCTAGAAAGAACTTTGAATGAAGAAATCTAGCCCATAGAGTGTCCTCTTGATTTAATATCCATAGGTTTCTTCTTGCTAGCGCTTCCATGAATACATATATGTTCTTAACCCCCCATCCTCTAATTTCTTTGGGCATTGCAATATACAACCACTTTTCCAAAGGGATCCCTCCCGATTTACGTGAGCTTGACCTTAAGTATTGAAAGCTGATTTTCCAAGTCTTAGTGAGGATTCCTTTTGGAATTGCTACGATGGATGTCCAGAAGACTAGAATACTTTCCAACATTGACTTAAGCAGGACCATATGACTTCCCTTGGATAAAATTATGTTAACCCACACCGATACTATGGCTTTGACCTTCTTGACTAACCATCCCCAATCAGTAGACCTATAATTATCTAGATTAACATGGAATCCTAG
Source organism: Picea glauca (assembly GCA_000966675.3). NCBI lineage: Eukaryota > Viridiplantae > Streptophyta > Pinopsida > Pinales > Pinaceae > Picea > Picea glauca. The sequence continues at coordinate 50,511 of JZKD02S1822599.1, forward strand.
ATATTTGAAGCCTTCATCCAAGTTTCACATAGGAACCGATAGAATATTTCCAATCTGTTGCTTCTATGCTATCGAGCAATGGTGGGGGATTAAACATAATTTTTCAAAATTAACTTCCATGCCGGTGGAAAAAAATAATAATTTGAGTGCACCTTTCAATGTTGTTATGTCCCTCAAGGAGGCTTTGGTGCAAAAAAAGACATCATCCATGAAAAGTAGATGTGTGATCGTTTCCCTTTCTGATACCTTTACCCACCTAATCGATCTTTCTTCCTTTTCTTATCTAATCACCTTTCCAAGGGCCTCTGCTATGATGATAAATAGAAAGGGTGACATAGGGAATCCTTGCCTTACGCCCCTCGAGGCTTTGAAGAACCTTGAAAGGGCACCATTTATTAAGACCATGAAAGACATTGATTGTTTACATCCCATTATCCAATTAACTACTAAGAGATCCATCTCCATATTAATAAGGACTAATCGCAAGAAGGTCCAGTTGACCCTATCGTATGATTTTGATAGGTCTACCTTAAGAATGACCACCTTTTGTTTTGATTTTTTTTTCTGAATGAAAAACTTCCTGGGATATTGAGACTGCATCATGTATTTGTCTATGTTGAAGAAATCCAAACTGCTCCTCCCAGATGATCTCACTCAAGTTAGGCTTCAAACGCCTTGCTAATGCCTTTGCTACGATTTTATGCAACACGTTGTAGCATGAGATAGGGAGATAGTCACCGAAGGTGACTCTGTCTTGATTTTTGGGAATCAAGTTGATGAAAGTGACATTGAAAGAACCTAGTAGCTTCCTAGACCTATGTGATTATTTGACAATCAAAAGGAGTTATTTCTTTACTAGGTCGTATAAACCTCATAAGAATTCCATCGTGAACTCGTCTGGGCCTGGGATATTTCCACGTTGCATGGATGAGAGGGAGTCTAGAACCTCTACCTCCGATAATTCTTATTCTAGAGATTTATTCATATATTCTATAATTACTGCTTGGAATTTGGATACAAATTGTAGACTTTCCTGTATAAGACGACCGAATGGACTTGAAAGAGGGAGTGAAAATATCTAGCTCCTTCTTCTGCCTTATCTTCTAATGATCTCACCAATTTCCCCTGTTTGATTTTTATTTCCCATATCATGTTCAGGTTTTTTTGAAGATTTGTATAATGGTGGAAAAATTGAGAATTGTTGTCTCCCACCTTTAACTAGAGCACCCTGCTCTTTAATCTCAAAGATTGTTCTTCCTTGTCAAGAAGGGAGTGTCAGACTGAATACAATTCCTTTAAAAAGAGAGTTACAAGTTGGTCAAAGAACCTTCATCCATCTTCAGATATAGGGCTAAATTTTTTTACTCCGTCTCCTTTACCGTCCTGAGTGTTCGAGCTTTGTAAACCTTTATCCAATTCTTAATGGCCCTTTTTACCTTAGCAAGGTTCTTTGTAAACTGGCACATTAGGGAGGCATGAGAAGAGGATTCCAAATGATTCCATGTCTCTTTGTGATCTGTAAACTTCCATGGATATTCCACTAGAATAATTCGTCACAATAGATCTAATAAAATACTGAAATCTTTACGATTAAGGTTAATTTCCTTAAGACCTCTATAATATTTAGTTACTAACAAAATAGATAAATTTTAGAAAAATAGAGAATAGTAAAACACATTCACAACATCCAAAAATAAACACAAGATATGACCTGGGAAACTCAATATGGGAGAAAACCCAACTAGAAGGTGAGGTTGCTCTACTCTCTTTTCTCTGGTAAATAAATGATGCAAGTACAAAGAAAGAGACTCTCTCTATGGAGTTTCCTTTGACCCGTGGCCTGTATGGCTGCTACATAATCTCTCCTCTGTTATGCTCACAAAATACCACTCTCAGATGTTTTTCTCAACTATGGAACAAGATACAATGAAAAATAATGGAACCCCTTCTCCTCCTAGTGGCCTGGTTTTTAACATAGCCCAATAGCAATCTAGGGATACATTTTTGACTTCCGCAACCTTCAATTGTGATATGGTTTTGGACCTTATAGAATGTTCTTAGAAAATCCATTACATGGCTAGCCCCACATGTCTAAGTAATGGATGTTGACGTGGCATCCACTCACACCAGGGTGATTAATATGGCATGTCAACTTGCAGTAGACATAACTTTCTCATATGAACTCTGATTGAAGAACAAAAAAAAGGTTGTTTGATGCCTCAAAATGGCTCCGAAATATTTCTAACTTTTTTTTGCACCCAAATTTCCAAATTTGGATGAACCACCAAAATGACCTTGCACGCTGATTGCTCCAATTTTTCCACCCAAAAAGTAGTGAGATATATGAAAAATAATATAATGATTCAATTCAGATCATACCTCCCCATTTAGGGAGGATTTTAGTCCCAAAATGTTTACCAAATGAGGTGAGGAAACTTTTCCTCTACCTTCTCCCTGGATTACCATTTTGCTTTGCATCGAAGTTGTCCTTTCAACCCAATTTTCCAAAGGTCATGTTGCCCCTATCTTGTAGTACTAGACCACTTCTGCAAAACTGTGTCTTTTACTAACTTTGCTTGAGCATCTGGTGCTAAATCCTCTATGGAAGGTAGGACCTACTCCTCCTTCTAATCCAACATGGAGGGCTCATAGGGTTTGAGATTCTCCACATTGACTACTGAGTAAATGCTCATGTATGGGGGTAGACTGAGTCTGTAGGATTTATCTCACACCTCTTCTAATACCTCAAAAGGACCATACCACATATCCTTGATATTCTTACTAGGGCCCTGTAGTCTTTCCTTACCCAACTTTAACCATACTCTGTCACCCACTTTAAATTTTTTCTCTGTTCTGTGCTGGTCATGTCTAGCCTTGTAATTTTCCCGTGACATGTTCGATGTCTCTTGTACTTGCAAATGGATATGCCTGATCTTCTAAAAAAAAATTTCTTCCTTTAGTGCATTTTCTATGAGTTCCTCCCTCACTCCTCCTTACTGTACATATACAACATCCAAAGCAAGTTTCAAAAGGAGGCTTACCAGTAGAAGTGTGGACTGCTACGTTATAAGAGTGTTGTATATAGACCAATTTTTTATCCCAGGTCTTCGGATGCTTTTGATTGTAACCTCTCAAAAGCTGTACTAAAGTCCTGTTGACTACTTCTGTGTTCCCATCTATTCATGGATGGAATATTGTAGAGCTCTTCAACTTAGTGTCCATATTCTCCCACAATGTAGTCCAAAATGCACTCAGAAATATGGTATCCCTATATGAGATGATGCTCCTTGGTATGCCAAAGTACTCCTAGACCTATTTAAAGAACTTATTTGTTGCTTCTTGTCCAATGATGGTCTTTTTACAAGGCATGAGAATGCACATTTTGTTGAACCTGTCAACTACCACAAATAGATAGTCATGTCCCTTCTTGGTTGTTGGTAAAACTCCCACAAAATCCATGGAAACGCTTTCCCAAGGTCGAGTGGGTACATGTAAGCGATGGTATAGACCTTGCTTCCTGTTGTTGGGCTTGATGGTACAACAAAGTATACATCCTCTAATATACCATGATACATTTCTTGCATTCTGCGCTAATACACATATCTCTGTAAGTTGGCAACTGTCTTCCCAACACCAAAATGTCATGCAACCTTGGATGTGTGAGCCTGTATGATAAGATGTAATCGTTCTCCTTTGGGAACACAGAGCTTGTCGAGCTTGTAGAGTAAACCATTTTGGAAATGATACTCAACCTTGTAATCACCTTCTTCTATATGAATTTGGCCTTGTAATTGCTGAAACACCTCCTTGAAGTCCCCATCTTCTGTGTATGGCTCTTTGTATGCATCATGGGTAAAATACTCCATGTGCATTAGAGTTTCCAAAGCTGTAATCTTAAATGTGGGTGGTTGTGAAAGCATGTCTTCCAACTTATTTGTGTTACCCTTGTTATGCTTTATGACCAAATGAAATTGTTGTAAAAGCTTCATCCACTTGTAATGTCTAGTTTGTTGTAACTTACTTTGGGCCTGCAAATACTATAGTGGTTGGTGATCTATGTGGATGATGGTCTCCTTGCCCATCATATAGTGTTTCCACTTTTTGACAGCTTGTACCAAGGCATAGAGCTCCTTATCATAGGTAGGGTAGTTGAGAAATGCCCCATGAAATACTTTAGAATGATAGAAAAAGAGCCTTCCTCCCTGCATCTGTACTGCTCCCATTGTTCGACAACACAGGTATTCCAACAGAGGACGAACACCTTTAGTAACCACTCACATAACCAGATCAAAGATCAACACACCGATGTTTTCACGTGGTAAAACCCCTACGGG
>JZKD02S1822599.1:78584-92844 GCA_000966675.3 Picea glauca
GAGGAAAAGAAGGTGTTGCTGGAAAAGGTTGACACTTTGAAGAATGTTGCAGATTCATTGACAAAGTCTGTGAGCACAGAAAAGTTCTCCTGGTGTAGAGTAACAATGGGTATTTTTGCCCTGGATTTTTGACTATATATTCCCCTGGAGCCCTGGATGCAAAGAAAACAACAAGTGGGAGAATGTTGGGTATGTGTTATATTCTTTGCATGTGTGTGTGTGGGTGCGTTAGATATGACAACTGCGTCTGACGATCCCTCATAGTAGTGCTTTTCTTGTGCTGTGTGCGTTGGGCGCTTTCCTAGAGGGGTCCCAGAGGGTGCAGGTATGCCCCCCTTGGTTGCACGCAACGCCCCAATTTTTTTTTTGGGGCGGTTTTTGCTAATTTTAGCGGTTTACTAAAAATAATCCTGGTTTTAGGGATTAGGGTTTTGGTATCTACGAAATACCTAAAAACATTGTATATATTGTATAATGAATGGTGAAATTCGATATAATGAATATAAGAAAGGTTTTCCCGGTTGAGGGTTTCTGATATAAATCTCTGTGTAGTATGTGAATGAGCCATTGATTAAATTCTATTTTTCTTAAGAATCTATATGCATTGCTTTACTTCACAGGTTTAAAACTGACACATACATTGATCTTCTTTTCCAAACTAATTCCATATAACTTGTCTAAAAGGGTGCTAATCATAATGGTCCTTTAACTATAAGGATTTTTTTTACCCCAATTTTAAAAATAGTTACAATTAGGCTTTGAGTCCAAGGAGTAAGGAAGCCCTGCTTAACTGCTAAATTGAAGAGCTTGTGGATGTGAGGGATGATGATAGGCCCTTCAATTTTTAAGATTTCAGCTTGATAACCTTTGATGTCCTTAGCTTTCCCTTTTGTGAGCCACTTAATCCCAAACTTTGTCTTCTGTAAAACTTCTTGATCTATAAAAAGAGTTTGGATGTTGTCCATGACATTAGGGGATTTGTAAATATTTTTAAGGTAGGAATTCTAGTCCCTCAAGGGAATCATATTGATTTATTTAGTTTTACTAGTCAGAATTTGCCTCCAAATTTTCTCAGAATATTACTTACCCAGGTACAAAATATTTACTTGCTTTTTATTTATATAGTACCCTTTAAGAATATTACTTACCCAGGTACAAAATATTTACTTGCTTTTACAAAATATTTACTTGCTTTTTATTTATATAATACCCTTTAATTAGAGTTTTGTATTTATTCATCATGCCATATTTTAAAGACTCGTTAGAAGAAACCTATTTTTTTTTTTTTTTAAATCCTAAACTCTTTATTATACCCAAAGTTCAGTGTTATATACATAATTAGTCTATTCGTAAAAATCTATTCAAAGGCTTTCTTTCCTATCCTAAACTGATCAGTTGAAGGTAATCTATCATTATAAAATGAAATTTAACAAGGGAAGTTGCAAAGGCAACATGTCCCTGCCTTTAGAAACATTGGTGATAGGTTGAAGGCGTGTGAGTGTGTTGTAGATATAACTAAAAAGATCAAGTCTATGTTCAAGTGCGTGTGCTTGTGTTGCAGATATAACCACTTACAAAAATATATCAAGTCTATCTTGCAACGGAAGGAAGAAGCTAATAGTAACCAGGTACATCATATACTGTTTTGCCTGTGCCTGTGTTGCAAATATAATCACTTGTAGAAATATATCAATTCTATCTTGCAACAGAAGGAGGAAGCTGATAGTAACCAGGTATATCATATACTATTTTGAAAGTATAATTTGATATGCCATTTCGAAAAATATAACAATAATACGACAGATTGGATAGTGGCCAATCTATTTGGATTTATCAATATCAGTTATTTGTTGCATAGGCCTTTTTAATTGGAATTTGTTAAACAATGATGTTTTTAATTGGAATGAAACTTTAGCCTTAGAGTTGCATATATCATGACATGCTAGTGATAATGAATTTCAAAATAATTTAAGTATTGAAATGCATAAAGGGTTGATAATTCATGATTTCTATCTACTTGCAATTCAGTCACTTTGTTCAATGAACTTTTAACCATTACAAATAATTCTGCCTGGTACAGATTAATACTAAATCTTAATTTAAATTAAATAGTATTTCTTTTGAAATATCAAAGAGAATTGACATTATGCTCAAACCAACCTTCAAAATAAAACTCTGGATGGTTTTGATGAGAAAGGAATATAGTGAGCAAGATTTAAATTTGTTTTGATTTACCATAATTGAAGTGAGGAGAAAAAATGTGGAGGATCGACAATTCTCAAAGAAGCTACGTGGATCTTTGCTTATCCTTCCCCCAACACGCATACTGAAGACAACAGAGACCGTTCATGGCCTAACAGGTCTATGACTTTGTGCAATTCAATATAAACACTATTTTTTTTTTACAGGTTTTCCATTGTGCGGGTCAATGGATTGTATGTGAAACAAAGGCTTCCATTCAAAGAAAGTAGAAGCAACACTCTGACTACTGTATCGAAGGATGTTGTGCCAAGCGCTCCTTCACCTTTCTCAACAGCTCAGACAATATCGCTACAGAGGTTAGAGAAAGTCACAATTGCCCCTAAACGTAAGGCAGTGAGGGAGAATCCACAAGGACGAATTCCCTCGCATCTCCACTTCTTTCATTTGATTATCAGTCGTCAGAAGTTTAAATAAAAAAAATTAATAGGGATATCTTCTAGAGATATCACTCCCATCAGACCGCCCTCTGAAGGTTCGAGCTCAACCGAATCCCAATTATCCTGCATCGTCTTTAGTGATCAAGAGGCCGAGAAAGGCATAAGCGTTATTGGAGAGGAATCTTTGAAGGTAATGAAGAAGTCTAAGGTAATTTAGAAATAATTTCCTGATATAATACCTAAACAACGCATTTAAGTGAATGAGTGAGCTATGAATGATTCACATTGTCATGCTCTGAGTGTATTTCTATCATTATCATTAAGATATACATGTGTTCTTGAAGGCTTAATGAAATCGTAAAGCGAAACATTCAAAGAAAAACATAACTACACATTAAATTATCGATTTCTATAGCAAAGTAGAGGCTGTACACTCTGAGATAAGTGCCAATACATTTACAAATGTAGATTTAATCAATGATAAAGCGATAGAGTCTCAGGCCCCTGTGATGTCTAACGCTATCAGTTGTAGAAATAGATATTACATTGACATTGAACCCTGTTGATCTCTTACCTCCCATTTGTCTCTAAATTAATAATAATACTGCCCGATCTTATTCAATGCCTTCACCATGTCATGAAATCGGCCCAAACTGCTTATATGCCGAAATTTATTGTATAAATATTGGCCATTACTGACAAAAAATTCACGCTAATTTAGTTCTCAAAACCACCACTTCACGCTGCTCATTTATGCAATCTCCTTATCTGGATTCTTCTTCCATGGAAAAATATAGGAAAGCTTAAAGTTGCGCCTTCATATTAATACAGTGTAATCTTCTGTTTTCTCTCTCAATTTTCGTAAATATTAAAGATGTAGTCATATTAGTAAATGAATTTAAGAGTCTTTATTGAAAACCAAAATCCAAAATCAAATGTAGACCACAAACTTATCTTTGTGTTACTAACATTCCTAGCCTCATATTTCTAGATTTAATTGAGCCACCTCCTAAACTTCTAGAGGAAATGGACACTGGTATTCTGGACCGAGAGGAAATGGACACTGGTATTCTGGACCGACAATCCTGAAGAGCGGCCATAATCCCGGTGACAATCATGAAGCGACCAAGCGGAAAGATTGAAGCAACCAACCTGAAGGAGTCTACAAGTACAGGGAAGAAATTGAAACTAGTAGGCTGAAGAAGTGGAAACTAATAGTCCGGAGTGAAAAGCCTGAAGCAATAGAGCGGCAATCCGACAACATGCAGTGAAAAGCAGTGAGCTACAACATGCAGTGAAAAGCTCCTGAAGAGGGGCATCGAAGCAAAGTCTGAGGCTAAATAAGATCTCCAATTTCAAACATTGGGTAAAAAATCAAATATGAACATGAAATTTGTATGTGTTTAAAAAAACTTTGGTTAAAAGAACATAAACTCTTTATTTTGCGTGCAAGTTTAATATAAAAGTTGTAAAAATCAAATATGAACATGAAATGTTTAAAAAAACTTTGGTTAAAAGAACATAAACTCTTTAATTTGCGTGCAAGTTTAATACAAAAGTTGTGAATAGATTACTATATTCCTACTGCCTCAGGCAGGGACTAATAAGGGGACCAACCTTTTTAAACAGGCAATAATAATAAGGCAATAATAATAAGGTAAGGTACCAAATAGGGAAAGACAAAATTGTAAATCAAATTTCAAAAGTATATAAATTAAAAGAGTATTTTAAAATTTCAAAAGATAAACAAATGAAAAGGTTATATAAATTAAAAGAGTATTTTAAAATTTCAAAAAGATAAACAAATTAAAAGGTTATTTTAGAGTTCCAAAATATATAATATGGAAGAAGTGGGTTTTTTCTTTTTTAATTTCTATATATCCTTTTAATATTAATGTGGAATTTAAATAGAGGTATTATTTAAAACATTTATAGAATTGAATGTTCTAACTTCAAATCAAAGAACTGGGACACTTGTACTTGGTGCACCTAATTATTATCAATGAAAAATACAAGTTTCATATTCATGATATATATTGAAAGAAGTTTCAATGAAAATAAAATGAGGTTTAGCGGTGAAAATAATTATTATCAATGAAAAATACAAGTTTCATATTCATGATATATATATGATATATATTGAAAGAAGTTTCAACGAAAATAAAATGAGGTTTAGCGGTGAAAATAATTATTATCAATGAAAAATACAAGTTTCATATTCATGATATATATGATATATATTGAAAGAAGTTTCAACGAAAATAAAATGAAGTTTAGCGGTGAAAATAAAGGGAAGATTTTCTAAATTTTTTATATGTTATGGTTCTATTAAAAGTTGAAGGGAATTATTCAATGAAATGATATGTTGCTATTTTCTTGTATGAGAAGAAAAATCACATTAACATCAATCTGGTGAATATGATTATTAGTTTCAAAGTAAAGTATAATCGAAAAGAAAAATACCGTTGTCGAGAAGTAAAATGAAATTAGGGACTTACATCAACAATTAATAATTATAAAGTATATCTCAATTCGATGTTAAAACCATATATCTAAACGAAGTCGACATAATTCTATGTTCAACCTAGATGGAAACATTGGGTACTTTCATCTTAAACACGGAGAAAACATTTTTGACATTTTTCTATAAAAACAAGAAGATAACATTGCAGGACATTACAATGAAGTTAGATTCAATGATGCCCTCATTAGCATAGTTTAAATATGTCTTGAAGGTGATCCTTCATGACAATCAATAGCCAATACAAAAGATGCAAAAATAATTTGACAAGGTTGTCATTGTTAAAGGTGAAGAAATTTCTCGCCTTAAGAATCATAATCAAAACTTGATCACATAGATTGACAAGTTAAAAAGTGAAAAGAAGTCACAACAAGAAACGTTGGAGCAACTTATCAATAAAGAATGACTGTTTGATAAATAAACAATCATTAACCCTATCAAAATAGAGAAGTCATCAAATGTAGAAATCCAGTCTTTGGAGAAATGAACCAACACAAATATAATTGACATAAAAAATAAGAAATATGCTTATATTGAAGTCTTATTAAACAATAAATCAGCGGAAGTATCAAAAGGAAAAGGTTCCAATAATAAGATACAAGTTATAAGCATGCATTATCATCATCCTAATTATAAAAATCATCATATTACTTAATGAACTAACTAAATATGAAATTGATATGAGAAGATAATGGAATATCATATTATTATTGAAGATAAGTTCAAGTGTGGAATCTTATAATCTCCAAGTCATAGAAGTCATTGCCACACAATTTTGAAGAAAATTAAATTAGGGTGATCAAACCTTTTCATAATACAACAATTCTATTCAATGCTTCGTAACTCACATTGTCCAATGTCATCAACCATCATAACTTCAATAATAGAGATTCACTATAACACATTACAAACCAAAACAAAAAAATAAGCATATCTATAAAATGTTTTGAGGACAAAACATATTTGAAGGGATATGCAATGTAATGAACATAAATATACGAATAAACATCAAATATTACTAATAATAAATAATACAATAAATGAAGTGAAAAATCATAACTAAAAGACATGACCTAATCAAGGGACATGACTTATCAACCATTGTGACTAGTCAATGCTATAAGTATGTTGTCACATAGCATTGTATTCATAACATTATATCATCTACCTCTTATATTATATTCAATACATTATTTAATTCATATGTATAGTTTTATGTTGTCCTATCTATTTTGGATATTCAATTGATCAACCAAGTCATTCATATGATATTCAATGAATGAACGCTGCTCATTTCACTTTAGGATATCTGCTATGATAGTTTTTGAAGGTTCTTGAAATAGAGATTTGAAATGTTTCACTCCTTCCTCTACAATTTCGTTAAATGTCTTGAGCTTTGAACCTTCTCTTGTATTTATATTCTTTATGTGCTTGGCATACTTCTAAAAAAATCAGTATTTTCATCACCCTTTGCTAGCCAAATAACTCATCTCTTCAATCTCCATTCTACTTCTTCTTGTTCCATTGTCTTTCTTTTTATGCCTTCTAAAATTTTTAGATTTTTCTTTTCTTCTTCTATGAATATTCCTTCTTTGTTGTTTCGATACAAATACTTGATTGGTTCCTCTGTCTCTGTTAGTTCAGTTTTTTTGCACTCTGGGTTTTTTCCTTTGTCCATACTGCCACTATTCTTTCAACTTGTTTCAAGTTATCTACAAACTCAAACATCACAGATTCATTTAAACTAGGATCATATCACTTCCAATTTTGAATAACCATATTATTAAACCCTTATTCTTCCAATGATGTGCGATTAAATCTGAAGAGATTTGGAGGTTTTTGGTCTTATTTTTCCATTTGCAATGATATATGTAAATGATATGAATCTTCTCCTTCACCTACACATGAATTTAATTTATTTTCCTCCTCTAAAATATTATTTGCTACCAAAAATATACCCTACTGTTTTGACACCCCTCCCTTCCACTTCTGAAGTTCCATTAGGTTGGAACTAACTCCGAGGTTTCCACATCACTTAACCCAAGATCCTCAAACATCTAAGTGAAGAATTGATTAGAGGTTCATGTCTGGCTCTCTTCCCTTAGACAATACAAGGAAAACATCAATTAGCAGATGTTTTTACAGAGCCACTTCTCCCTTTTTCGTTTTTAGCAAGAGATGGGTGGTCAGAGTTTTTGATGGATGTTTTTTTTTTCAATGCATATAAACCATATTGTCACACTAGTGCACTCCCTTAATACTTGGATCAATGCATAACTATACTACATGCATTGAGGTAGGTTAACACATTTCATAAAAAATATTGACCATTTTTTCAAGAAATCCTTATCGGTGCACCTAATATATTAAATTTCAATGGTGCATATCCATACCATGCACATTGTGCCAGGTCTATAATTTTTCAATTATTTTTGGTTGGTACAAACAATAGATTTGATCACACCGGTGCGTAATGTTTCCATGCACACCAGGTTACTTTAAAATATTTTGTAATAAAATATTGGTTTTCAAAAAAAATCTCTTTAGTGTGTTAGTATTAACCTGCACTGGTGCGTTATGCGGCCAAGCATATCAATGTCGAGATGTAGGACACACCAATGTGGGTTTAAAAAAATTAGAAAGAAAAGTATAACCATTGTGACCTATACCTATACAGGAATCAACGTGTCAAGATATCACGCACACCACGGTAGGGTAAAATAAAATAAAAAAATTATTGAACCAAAATTTTATTTCTAACTTTCATTTAGTGCTTCAATCCATACAAACAAATGTGTTCATTATTCCCCTACAACCGCCCCATTGTCTGGTGTTACCAGATTGTTAGATTTGTCAATTCCTTCATTTCCATGGTGGGTTTGCATTCATTTTGGAATTTTGCAAATGGTAATATATTTTCATTTTTTTTTATCTACATGAGAACCATGTCTCCTCAATGGATAAGAGACCAAGTAAATTAATTATTATCTCTTAATTTACATTTTCAACATTTTAAAATTTAAAATTAATCTTTAATTTTTTTATTTTTATTTTTAAATTATTTTCGTAAAATTTTCCACATGGTGAGCCCTTGAGTTTCATCTTGCATCATCACACAATTATTTTAAAAGATGCGCTAGGAGTGGTGCTCTCAAACATTACAAGCGCACCAAAGAGTTGAATTTAACAAGTGGAATTTTCCCATGCTATTGAGTGGGCTAATAAATGTATGGATGCACCGTTGGTGGTGTGCCTCATAAGATTACATGCATCAAAGAATTTTAATGTTGTGTGTGATTTTTCCACACTCTCTAGTGTGAAAATGAATAGAAGGAGGCATCGATTGTGGTTACACTATAAGATGTGGCATTCCACTCACCCACTATAACAACACCAAAGGATGGCAATGATCTTTTTAATTTTTAGTGCATTGTAGTTATTTGTGCATTGAAAAATATTATACAATTCCAAATATGACGCGTTTACATAAACATGGTGCACTGATTGTTAAGCTCAATCAATTGCTAATAATATTTATAACACTTATCGAAATAATCAATGCTTGAACTTTTAAATAAATTAACTATGAACTATGTGTTTGTATGCATGTATTACAACACATTTTCGGTGTGTTGATAAAATTGTAGCACATTCAAAATGATACTTCTACTTAAAATGGATGAACCAATGAGTTTTGCCCAATTTTTATTGATTTTTTTAAAAGTTCAATGATAAATGAAATTTGTATAGATTTTTTATTTTATAGATCTATGTGCTTAATAAAATTTGTATGTAAATTAGGGACAACAACAACAATGAGTTTTGCTCAATTTTTATTGATTTTTTTAAAAGTTCAATGATAAATGAAATTTGTATAGATTTTTTATTTTATAGATCTATGTGCTTAATAAAATTTGTATGTAAATTAGGGACAACAACAACAATAGCAAGTCAACCCATATGCCTTCATACATGAGTGAGAGGGCCAAGAGAGAGAGGGATATATTCCCTCTGAGGCATCTTGGCCTCCTCAGGTTTTATGAGCAGGCTAAATCCTTCGAGGAGAACACGAGCTTGTTGATGCAGTTGATTCGTTGTTGGGATCATAGTAGGTAGGGCTTCAAGGTTAGTCTCAACTTGTGGTATCAACCCATAAAGAAGAATTTTTATTTTATCACCAGATTATTTAGAAGGGGGGACACATTTTCCTCATTTCCCCAATCTACTTCCTAGCATTGTGAAAGTGAGTCAACTAGTATATGTGCAAATATATGTCAATGTAGACATCATTGAATCAAAGGAATTCTATGTTGTTGGGGGTTAGTTTATTTTACATTCTTTTGGAGCAAATGAGGTTAGGGGATTGCCCCTTATTATCATGGCACTATCACACCATATCTCTAATGGAAAGTGCATTAGTTGTTCTCTAATGCACCATGTAGACAGTTTATTTCCTAGGATCAAATTGATTAGGTAGTCTGACAATATTTTATGACACTTGTATTTCTTCGATTGTTTTCGTAACAAGTATCGAGGGAGACATGTCTTTTACTTTGCTTAAAATCTATTTACTTTATTTTTTATGGGGATTCTGGTGAGTCAACCAACATTCAACTGCCTCCCTCCTAGGATGATGATTGATGTGTGTATTCTCATGTGGGGGTAGATGTTTCCCATTGGGGGGCCAAGTAGAGTACCTGTGTAGGTCGATGAGTTCAAAGGATTTGGATCTCTTAGTTAATGAGTTTGATCATGTCTATGATCTTGTATAATATCCATATGTAGGGATGCATTGGAAATGGTGTATGAACAAACTATTTAGTTAGGATGAGACATCAAATGAGAGAGGTAATATTATCCTTATATTTTGATTAACTTAGTGTTGGACATGGTGGTATGGTGTTGACATTGATGTCAAATAAGGCATATGGTGTTGGTGTTGGCCTTGATACAAAAGAATCAATATGATTACCATTACCAGTGGATGATATGATGTGTCTTTGATGTCAAAAGGGATCAATAACATGGTGTATAACATTGTCCATGTTGAGAGCTTGATTAATATTCATGTATTCATATCAATGTTACTAGCATCCATTCTCAGAAAAATCATTTGAGCAAGAAGTGGAGGTTGTTGTTCACTCCTTGAAGGTATCATTGGAAGACCCTTTACAATGAAACCTCAAGAAGAAGTTACTGTACTCTAAATGAAAAAAGAGAAGATTAAAGTTTGGTGTTTGAATAAAACACAATAGGTATCAACAATCTAGTATAAAAATCTTAGAAAGGGAGATGATTCACATATCCTTCATTGCTCAGTGCTTAAAGAAATTTGTTGAAGAAGATATTTACAAATTAATGTCATCCATTGAAAAGTCAATCATCGACACAAGAACATAATACAACGTCGAGACTACCTTAGCAGAGTTGAGAATGAAACTTAGCAAATACTGCATACAAACTAAATCAATTTGCAGAGTCTAATAGTGATGAACTAAGAAGATTGAATCTGGATCGTTGGATCAAAAGAGAAGTAAGATCGGATGGCCCAAGTCTAATCACGTTATGAAAAAGAACGAAAGTTAAATACCAAGGGAATACGCGAAGTTAAATTGAGCCAAATTGGATAATCCATGTGCCAGCTCCATGTCTTATCACATTTTGGCATAGGGGTTATTCCGTGTGCATCTCTCAAATGCGAAAAACATAGGAACCGTTCACTCACCCGATGATTAAAACTGAGTCGTTGATTTGAGTAAGCGCCCATATCAATCTGGGCAATTGATCCTTAAACCTTGGATTAGTTGCATCTGTTGATCTAGACCAGGGTTATAAGTTAGCAGTATTTTGATTAGTCCTCAGTCACAGGTTCTAGTAACATGGTTAAATGTGTCACATATTTGGAGACTTGACGCTAAGAGCCAAATTAGCTTCTTCCATGTAAGCCCGTGGTCCAAATCTTTGGTCATACAAAGAAGAGGTAAGCACTTGAGCTATTTTTATTTATATATGAGTTTTGGGCCTTGGTTTCGATCCTTTTAGTCATACGAACGTCGGGGGACAGAGTTAGAACCATAGAATAAATTGGATAGAGGACCTTGTTTAAGCTCCTTACATTGGGTTAATGAAGGATAAAATCCCACATTTTAGTCCCATGGATAATTGTGATTAGATGTGGAAGAATGTTGGGTCCATACGAGATCGATAGAACCTAATTAAAGCCATGTAGTTACAATGTGTCCATGTGAAGCATATAGAACCTATTGAATGAAGAACCTGTGGACATAGAAGATAAGTATTAAGAGCCTATCTACCAATGCAGTTACAGAGGCCATATAGGAGTGTATGGATGAATGGATGGGTTGATCCATAAATGCGATCAACTCATGAGGAGGTTCAAATTCTGAGACTAATTTTGTAGACAAAGCAGATCCTTGGACAACCTCATTGTAGACTTATAGAGAAACATGTGTAAATTGAAAGCTGCCTAACTGTGGGTTTATTCAAGAAAAGTTACAACAGTAGCAAACAAAATTTAGCACCCAGCTAGTTCATTGTTGCTACAAGACTTTTGGCATGTGAAAGGATAAATACTGAACACCTTACAAAGGATTTAAATTCTTTTAAATCTAAAACAAATTTTTAAATAATAACAAAATATCAACATTATTGTTAAATTAAATGAAGAGGTGCAATGTTTCATTGTTTTTTTTTTTTTTTGACAAGAACGGGTAGAGGGATTTATATTATAAGGTGGACTAGCCATTGATGCATTTACAAAATGGCATTGCTTCACTGAGCGACTGCCTGTATGGAGCTTATCAATACTCCTGAATACACTAAGATTGGACCCTTACCTACATAAGCGACTCATTAAACCTGCGATTACAGACTTATTTAATGCCTTGACTTCTATACAAAATGTCAAGTTGTTGAAGAAGAGATGAGCTCGCTTCAGACAGAGCGACTGGATTATTCTTTGGGATCCTTTTTCCACTCGTTGTTAAGCTGGGACATTTTAACTTCCAGCTGACCTATTCTTTCCTCAAACTCTTTCTTTGGATGCTTGAGTTCTTGATGCAGCTTGCTCAGTTCTTCTGTAAATCCGAACTTTGCAGTGGTGATGTCTTGTTCCAGCTTCTCCATCCTTCTGCCTGCTTCTGAATCCAGATTCTCTAGAAAATCCAGTTGGAACTGTAACACTTGTTTTAGATTCTCCAATGTTGAGTCCATAATCTTCAGCCTTTCCTCCATGCTTGGCTTGTTACTAGAGCTTGCTGCCATTTCTTGATGCCTCCCCTTCTTCGCGCGACCTGATTCTTCAAAGACAATTTCACAGGAGAGATTTGCGTAGGACTGCCTAGAACCCGTGGTTGCGTCGTTGATTGAAGCTTGCCTTTCCTAGCCGTCATCATTTCGTCCTAAATTGCTAATATCAAGAGGTATGGCCGAGGTGTTCCTCTGTCCCCTCCCTGTCTGAGATCCGCTCACACTTGGTCCTTCCTTTGCCCCTTTCGCCCAATCGCATGGCCCTGAACTGACCGAGCCTTATCGCTTTCTCTTTCGTCCTTTTCCCCTCTCTTCCACTTGCAAAATGAGTGCGAGTTGTATCTCATGAGTCACGGCAGCTCCACGGTGGACAACAACCCATTTAGATTCAAATTTCTCGGCACCAAGAGGGCACCTTTATTGGCTTCAGCATCCGCCTTTTCATTCAACTCTCTTAACACATGGAATATCTTATGTGAGCTGAAGCACCTTAGAAGGAGATGGATTTTGTCCAAAAGGTTGTTTAGTTTCGCACTTTGGGTTTTGGAACGGTGGATGATGGCTCTGATTACCAATCTGGAGTCTCCTACTATGACCAAGTTTTGGATCCCATGCTTGTTGGCTTGACGCAGTCCCTGCCATAGTGCCATGGCTTCTGCATTGTTATTGGTATCAATACCTAAACCCAGGGCGTATCTTACCGTTATTTCTGCATTGGGGATTTCAATTGTCCCTCCTCCACCTACTAGGCCCGGGTTTCCTTTTGAGGCCCCGTCGAAGGACAGGATATAGGCCTTTCTCTCTGTTTTCCATTTGTCAAACTCCTGTTTTCCTTTCCTTATTTCCCAATCCTCTTGGCGTTGGGATTTAGCTGTGCTCCCATTTTGAATTTGAATTCTAAATTGATCCAACCAGAGCTCTCCCGTTTCTTCTAGCTTCCCACTGTATTTTAATTGACATAAGTAGGGGGCGTTTTCTCCGAAAAATGCTTGAATTTTGGCTACCACTATGGGTGCGCTCCTTGTCCTGTCCCTGAAGACTCTGTTGTTTCTTTCCAGCCATAGACCCCACAGGATAAACTTTGGGAGGAATTTCCACAATGCGAAGGCATGGCTTCACTTCTGTTTCTGGAACGGGTATAGGGAGTCCCAGCATTGGAGAAGACTTTTGATGTCTTGAGGACGATTAATTTCAGTTTGAATTTCGATTGCCAACCTCCAGACTTCTTTGGAATAGATACAGTTGAGAAGGAGGTGATCTGAAGTTTCTTCAGCCTGTTGACAAAGAGGACATCTATAGGGGCCCTCCCAACCTTTTCTTTGGAGGTTTTTCCCTGTTTGGATGCTATTATCGGCAAGAGTCCAGATAAACATATCAATTTTAGGAATAGACTTGGACTGCCAAATAGCTTTCCAGAGGATCGGGTTAGGTGGGGCGTTGGGGAAATTTATAGTGAGTCTATAGCCATTAGCTATGGTGTAGGGCTTAGCATTCTTTCCCTAGCCTCTCTCGTCCTTCCCTTTTTTTTTGAGGGGGGCTTTCCCCTGTAGACAGAACTTAAGAGTGCTCCAGTCCCGTTACGGATTATTTTCGGAACGAAATGAGAGCGGAGATATAATAAAGAAATGCTCAGAGCTATTGCAGTTATTCAATAATATAACATAACTGTATCAGAGATGCAACCATAAACATAGATATACAGTAATACACGATTTATATTAATCAGAGAAATGTACAGAGACTGTAAAAATACAGAGTGAAAGATTCGCTAGAATGGTGGCAGCTTATCTCTGAGAAGAGATGTGACGGCTACTCGCATTCGCAAGAAGAT
>JZKD02S1822610.1:10499-22630 GCA_000966675.3 Picea glauca
AGGTGTAGATTGTTGAATATGCCAACTAATTTCCTGAATTTTGTGGATATGGGTAGATTTCATGGATCCTATTTTGTAGTGGTTTGTTCAACCAAATCTACCAATTTGGTATGTACGCATTAATTTGGATAAACAATTTTGTAACTAAATGAAGTTTGTTCTATATTGATGTAATCTTCTAGAGGCATAAGAGAGAAGTGGAAATAGTGGATTTAAGTGAGAGGTCGAATGGTTGCAAGAGCCATTAGAAGCCTGAACTTGATGGCAGCTGTATTAATCTCTCTTGAAAAATAATCAAAGACTGATTATCATTGCCTCGTGGAAGTTTCCCTTACAAGATGGGTTTTACCATGTAAATCTCTGTGTCATATTTGTGTGTATGTGAGTACTATTGTTCTTGTTTATTCTTTCTCATTAGGTTAATTGAATATTTATTGATTCCTCATTTAAAAAGTATAACATATACAACATTAAAAGTTTATATATATATATATATCTGTGTGTGTGTGTTTGTTTATTACTTAATATATCATAAATATTTATATCAATTAATGTATTACATTAGGTCAAAATTATATATATATATATAAAGTTGATATATAAATTTCATTAATCTCATATATAATATACATGATATAAATTAATTTAACTTATATCTATACAAGATCCAAAGCTTATCTCTATATATTATCTAAATTTTATAGACAAACTTAATGGTGAACCTTATGTAAAATTAATGGTAAATTCAAATGCAAACCAAATTTCGACATTTCCAAGCTGAAACTTGAACCTAAACCATGTGACTTAGGTGATATCAACAATGAACTAACATTATTAGTGACACAACCTAACCTAGATGATATGGTTGCGTGTGACACATGGAAGGGAGGGTAACACTTTCACAAGAGCACATGAGACTAATTTATTTTGATTCTTATTGTCGAGAATCAATTTAGTCATGCAATTATTCTCTTAACAATTGTGAGTGAAGAGTGAAGAGGGATCGTTGCTCAACAAGAGTTTAATGGTGGGCCATGTCACCTATATGACCCACTTAATAGTTTCCTTAGGCCTTCCATCACATTAAAGGTTGGAAATTTCCTTTAGGGGGTGTTTGAGAGATAACAAACCATAAGCACGAGGTGAGGATCTAGTTCAAGAGAGTTGTCCACATCAACTAGTGCTTATGGAGCTATAGAAAGAGGAGTGGGATGAGGATCAATACACAAGGTATTAACATCACGTGAATGGTGTAGAGAATTACAATTCTCGGTGCCATGCGAAGTGGTCAAGGTACTAACATCACGTGAATGGTGTAGAGAATGACAATTCTCGGTGCCATGTGAAGTGGTGTTATAAAAACTGTAGTACTCATCAAATGTGGGTGGAGATGTAGAATGAACAAAGGCCAGTGCAGGGACTAGGGTTTGCTTGAAAGGAGAATGTGGAGTACTTGCACAATTTCCACTCTATTGCAATAGCATTTTTGAAAATATTTAGAAAGAGAAGCATGAGAGACTAGAGCCACTTCATTACACAACTAGGGAAATAAACTAGAATTAAATTTAATAATCAAAACGTGCTTTGGATTAGAAATATAGAGTTATACATTGAGTTTCAAAAGTAACCCAATATATGGGTGCACTCTCTCGCTAGAAAATTATCACAGCTAAATCCTTTGTGCCTACAAACCTTGAGTATATCTTGTAGGGAAAAAATGATCATGTAGAGCTATGCACAAATCATCCCAAGTGGTAATTACATTAGAAGTGAGGATGGAAGCCTTGTCATCGAGCTATAGACATAGAGATGTGTCCTCAACCCATCGATGTTAGATTGTTTCCCACCATTGGTGATTCACTACTAATGAAATATTATCATAATCTGGAAGATCCTTATTGTATTTAACATATGAGGAGAAGCTTCTAATCCAATTATCTACTTTCTCTCCATGAAACAAACTAGAAAACCAAGGCAATGTTTCTTTAGAGTTTGAATGCATTCCAAAAGAAGATGCACATGGAGGGGTACAAACATTTATACCAATGAGCTTCTTTTCCAATTATGAAATAACTTGAGTTTGTTGTTGCATGATTTGTGTATATTGCTGGAATATTTGTTGGTGTTGCTGTAAGATTTTAGTTTGTGGATCGATTAGTGAAATCTCTTTATTGTTAGCTAATTTAGGAGGTACCATGAGTAAATGAAATATTGAAAATTTTGTAGTAGAGAAATTCTTTAAGAGAGTTGGTCTCTTGATAGAATATTGACTATAGATGGTATATATAGAAGGTGCTATACCCTGTGCTTTCCTTAGCTGGAAAAGCCAAGAATGCAAGCTATGATACTAATTGATACATAATAGAATAGAAAAGGTTATCTTCATTCAACAAAACAACTTAATTCCTACATACCAAATTGCCTCATTGATATATAGACAGATTCAATATAAAAAGGAAACAATGCAATTTACCATATCTTCCCATTTGCTATAATATATTTGTAACTACCTTATTAATTATTCACCAATAATCTCAAACAACTATTTCAATTATTATTGTCCACTCTCCAAACCACTGTTTCAATTCTTATGCTCCACTTCAGCTTCCTCACACCATATTCCCATAAAAATCTTTATAAACCGCATTATCTGAGCCACAAAAGAATAAGGACAACATGAAAACCGATAACTACCACACTACCATGTAAACAAAACCCCAATTTTCTTTGAAACCTAGTAAGAAAACAAGAAGCTCAATCTGTACTTTCCACCAAAAGAAAATAGCTCACCATACAATAAAAAATGAATGCAGCTACGGCCCTAGGTTCGTGAACCTTAGAGTAAACAACATTAACAACACCCTCATGAACACTCCCCTCCCTAGGATGGATGCTGCTCAAGAACACTCCGCTCCAGCCAGAGCGACCACTTCAAGCATGCATATGAACGGCTAGGGCAAGAACCCTAGCGACTAGGTTCCTTAGCGGCTAGGTTTTGAAAATCCTGTTGGATCCATGGCCTCCTGCAGGGGACCGAAATCATTGTTTAACTTGGAATCAAGTGCATCTGGTCAACAAGATGCCTCAATCACTGAGACAGAACGAGTAGAGGCAAAACGCTGGTAATGCTGGAGACAATTTTCAGGAATTTTTGGCTTTGTTGGATAGAATTCGGTATATGAAAACTAAGCATACGGATTTGGGTATTTGAGAGGTTACATGCATGCCAGTAGAAGACTTGAATGTTAAAGTTATCAAAACTAAATTGCCGGATACCCTCCTTCGAGTGGAAAAACTTGTGTGTATATGCAGCTAAGATATCATGGCTGCAGAAACTGATAAGCTCTGAAGAAAAGGTAAGACACAGCATTCAACCTGCCAACCATCCCAAAACGCCTTCCTTTTCTAGGTATTCATATAATAACATCCCTGCTGTAAGTTTTGATCTCAACTTAGAGGCCTGGCCATGATATTATGATAAAAGCTTCAAAATGTGAATATATTTTTTAATTTACAAGACATGCACAGTTTTTGTGGATATACAAAATATGTATGTGATAAAAAGATCTACAGAATGCCAATGTGTTTTGAGAATATTAATATAACCATTAATTCTTGGCTATATTGACACTATCTGTGATGGTCAAAACCTTTTAAGGATATCTTTATATAGCCAATTCGAGATAAAAAATCCTTAGGGAGGTTAGACGTGCAGCAATGGCTCTTTATCGTGCTAACTTTGACGGTAATATAATTTACATAACTTATATTCTACTCATATAAGTTATATAATTTCAAAAGCGTTCTTTTTTAATTTTATAAATTAATTTTTTTTGGCATACAATTTGTTGTAATGAGTTTGCAAGCGTAATACTTTTAAAATATTTTGGCATACAATTTGTTATAATGAGTTACTTTGTAAGTGCAATACTTTTACTTTGCTTTGACTCTCTTGGAGTTACATCTAATAAGAAATGCATTTGAGACTAATAATCTGTATTATATAAGTTCAGTTTTCGTATTTGACTATCTTGAAGTTACATATAATAGCTTTCTTCGAGGTTGAAATGCATTTGGCATCCATAGTCTCCATTCTATAAACGCAATTTTTGTTTAATGATTACCATTAGTTAAAACACCCTTTTAATGAAGACTTGGAATTAAAATTCCTATGATATAAGTGCAGTTTTGGTATTTGAATATATTGAAGTTACATTTAATAGCTTTTTTTAAAGTTGAAATGCATTTGGTATCCATAGTCTATATTCTATAAATGGAATTTTTGTTTAATGATTACCATTAGTTAAAATACCCTTCTAATGAAGACTTGGAATTAAAATTCCTACACCTTTAGAAGTTTATTATTCCCATGTTTGATTAAGATACATCTTTCATGCTACACATCTTGATTGCTTGATTGGCTCACGACAATCATCTTGTGATCAACTATGATGGTTGATGGTGCGTGCATTCTACTCTGTGCAACACAGTTTCAAATACTACACACCAAAAAGGCTATGCGACATAGTTCTCAAATCTACTATGCAGTGCACAGATTGCTCAGTTTGTTGCATGCTATGAATACACACACTTAATGAAATGATTTAACATAAACTCATAAATAAGACAGAAAATTTGTCAATACAAAAAATGCTTGATATTAATTATCTTCGCCGCTATGTGCGAATACAAAAATACAATGACAAATATGAGCTTCAGCTCTAATGACTTCTTTTGTCAACTCTTTAGCTACTACTGGTTCTCTCAACCTCTCTACTTCTTCTCTATGCATCAACTGCTTCTCTTCAGCATCATCTACCCTCTTCGACTAAATGAATGACTCAGACTTATATGAACTCCGGCTGAGACTTCCTATAGAAGCTAAGACCAACTCAACATTAAAGTCATTAAATCAATTGACTCTTCAACCACTTAATTTAACCTTGAGAAGATAGAGATCGACTCCATTTATAGCTTCCTTCTTACCGATTGATTTTTGAGTAAATGCATGACTTTTCACTTACAGACCGTCAGACTGAGATTTCGGATGACTGACAAGTTAACTAACAAACAGATTGACATGGAAATAAATATCTCACCGACTTGTAATTACAATTTCCAACACTCCCCCTTAATTATAGGTAGGTGGGACTACAAAAGAAAATTACATCAAAATTTGAGTTTTCATTTTACTATCACTCATCTGTTACTGTGCAAAATCCCAGATTATTGCACAGATGTTGAAATGCATCTCTTTCTAGAGCCTTTGTAAAAATCTCCGTGACCTACTCTTTTGACCTACAAAATTCTAAACAGATCTCTTTGTTATTCACCAATTCGCTGATGAAATGATACATTGTATCAATGTGCTTAGTTTTGTTGTGAAACACTTGATTCTTTGATAACATGATGGTTGAATTGTTGTCATAGAAAAATAATCTTGGCTCCTGTTGTTCCTGTGACAAATATTTTAACATCCTTCTCATCCATACTTCTTGACAAGTTGCGCTTGTAGTTACGACATAATTTGCTTTTGCTGAAGAAAGTGCCACTATGGGCTGCTTCCTTGGTGTTCATGATACCATACCTATTCCAAAATGAAATGTGTACCCTGAGGTGCTTTTTATGTCATCTATGTTGCCTCCACAATCATTGTCAATGTATCCAGTGAGTCTGAGATCTTCTAAAGTGGAGTACTTAATGCAAAAATATTTTGTTCCATTCACATATCTTAGGATTCTCTTTCCTGCCTTCCAATGTGATTCTTTTGGAGTTTCCATGAACCTTGAAATTAGGCTCACTCCATACATAATGTCAGGTCTTGTCATTGTTAGATACATAAGACTTTCTACCAATCTTTTAAACAGTGTGGGATCCCCCTTGCACCCTTTATCTTCCTTTCTTAACTTCAATCATGTTATGAGAGGTGTTGGTGTTTCTTTTGAATTCACCATATTGAATCTTTTCAGCATTTCATGTGCATACTTGCACTGTGAGATAACTATGCGAGTTTTGGACTGGTGCACTTCTATTCCCAGAAAATATCTCAAAATCCCCAAATCGGTCATTTCAAATTCATCCTTCATGACTGTCTTGAAATCTTCTATGCCAAAATCACATGTAAATATCAAATCATCCACATATAAACAAACAATTAACACATTACCTTGCTGATTTTATTTTGTGTACAATGCTGGCTCATTTTCACTTCTCTGACATCCATTTTGTGTGAGATAGGAATCTATGTGACTGTACCAAGCTCTCAGATCTTGTTTTAAACCATACAGTGCTTTCTTCAATCTGTATACTTTGTCTTCTTATCCTGGAACCTCATAACCTTGTGTTTGTTCCACATATACTTCTTCTTCTAAGTTTCCATTCAAGAATGTTGACTTTACATCCATCTGATAAACTGGCCATTTGTATTGCGCAACAATAAACAATGACTATGTCCATGCACGCCACTAGTGCAAATGTTTCATTGTCATCAATTCTAGGTCGTTGTGTAAAGCCTCTTGCAACTAACCTTGCTTTGTACTTCTATATATTTCCTTTTGCATCTTGCTTGGTTTTATAAATCCACTTGACACTTATAATATCCTTTTATTTAGGTACATTAATCAAATTCCATGTTTGATTGTTGTCTATGCATCTGATTTCTTCATCCATGGCTTCTGCCAATACATCCTCTTTGAAAACTTCTTCAAAGGTTAATGGATCATCTATTTGTGAAAACAGAGAAAAACCTAAAAACAAATTTGTTGTGTCTTCATTATAGATGTCATGCATACTTCTTGTCTTTCTTGGTAATAGACTAGCTAAAGTAGTATCTAGAGATGTAGAACTACTTGGATTTCTTGTTGGTGTTTGTTGCGCTCTAGGTGTAGACTATGCACCTACTATTCTTACTGGAGTATTATGCCTGGTAATATGCGTCGCAGTGCCAAGTGTAGATGGGACTGCACACTAACTTGTGCATGGTGGTTGAACCACTTCATCTTCTATGCCATCATGCTCCAATACATTAATTATTTTTACTCTCTTTTCTATGCTTCCATCCCATGCTTCATCTTCCATGAACTGAACATTGCAGTTGATTATGAATTTTCTTGTGATAGGGTAATACAGCTTGTATCCTTTTGTTTCTTCATAATACCCTACAAGTATACATTTATGTCCTTTGTTGTCCAACTTCCTTCTTAGTTCATCTGGAACATGTGAGTATGCGACGCAACCAAAAACTTTTAAGTGTGCCACATTATGCTTTGATCTTGTCCAGGCTTCCCGAGGAACTCTATTCTTCACACTCTTCAAGATGTATACTGCAGTTGCTACTGCCTCAATCCAATACTCATTTGAAAAATGTTTGGCTATCAACATACTGCGCACCATTTCCATGATGGTTATGTTCTTTCTTTATGCGACACAATTTTGTTGTGGTGTGTATCGCGTGGTAAATTGCGTGTATATGCCATGAACTTTACAAAACTTATGAAATTATCTTGAAATGTATTCTCATCCTCTATCCATTCTTAGAAACTTGATGTAAAAACCACTTTGTTTCTCCACAAGTGATTTAAACTGCTGAAAACAACCCAATGCATCAGGTTTATGCTTCAGGAAATAAATCCATGTCTTTCTTGTGAAATTATCAATGAATGTTAGAAAATAAGTACTACCTTCTATTGACAGAGTTTTCATTGGTCCAAAAAAGTCTGAGTGTACTATTTCCAGTGGAGCTTTTTCTCTGTAAGACTTGCCAACTAAAAATGATTCTCTGTATTGTTTGCCAAATATGCAGCCTTCACATATTATTTATGTTTTTTCAATCAATGGAAACCTTTTACGATATCCTTTGTGTGTAGCAGCGTCAAACATCCAAAGTTCGAATGTCCAAATACAAAATGCCATAACCAAGAATCATAGTGTATTTTAGATTGGAATGTTGCCTTTATCTCTGTGCCATTTTCTCCTTTCTTGATACTACATGCACTATTTTCTTCATTCGTACTGCGTGCACTTTCTGCTGTAAATGCAATGTCTAATTGCGCACTTTTTCCTTTATCAATAGTTTGCGTTGTATTATTCTTATTGAATGGTTTCAATGTCAATGGAAACATCTTGTTACTTGTCATCTGGATTATTGCAATAAGAAGATTGCTTGGGCATTTATCCATAATCACATAGTGATTATCTTCCATGTAGATTCTGTATCATTTTGTAATAGTTTCCCTGTACTCATCATATTATGCTTCAGACCAGAAACATAATATACATCAGACATAACTTTTTTTTCTCCTTGTCTTGTTAAAATGTTTATACTGCCTTTCCCTAAGACAGTGACTTGGATATTTGTTCCAAGTGTAACCTTGGTTGGAATGACTCATCCAAACTAGAAAATAGTTCTATGTTTCTTGTCATGTGGTTACTGCATCCTGAATATAAATATCATATGTCACAAGGACTTGCTTGAGCAACATTTCATTCCACTCGTGACACTATATTACGAATTTCTACTACTCTAGGCACAACTATAGTGTGTGCCATAAACATAGGGCGAGTTTGGTTATTTGTGTTGTATGATTGATCTTGACTTTTCTTGTTCTTATTATTGTGTCTCTTTCTACATTCATATGCATAATGTCCATACTTTTTACAGTAAGGGCATTGAATCCTTGATTTTTCAATTCTTTGACAACTTGACTAGTTGGTACTTGGGTTTTGACCTCTTCCACCAGTATTTCTAGGATTGGTACTGCATCCACTTATGTCATAACTTCTTCCTCTTCCTCTAGAGTTATCTCTCCCATTTCCTCTTCCATGGATTATAGATGACTGCAGGGAAAATGCATTATCTAATGACATGCTTGATCTATTCAATCCATGTTCATGATTGATGAGGGAAGCTTACAGTTCATCTAAACTAAACTGACTCAATTCTTTGCTCTCTTCTAGAGTCATAGCAAGGGTATCAAATTTAGGAGGAAGACTCCTAATAATTTCTCAACAACTTTTTTTTCTTCTATGGTTTCACCATGAGACTTAATTTGATTTATCAATCCAATGACATGGGTGTAGAATGAATCTACTCTGTCTGAATCTTTCATTAACATGGTTTCAAAATCTCTTCTAAGAATCTACAATTTTACAGTATTTACTTTGTCCATACCCTGATAAGAGGTTTGTAATATGCCCCATGCTTCATTGGATTTCTTTGTTGATGCATCTCTTGGAAGTATGCTCTCATGCATGGCTTTATGTATGCAAAATAATGCCTTTCCATCCTTCTTTCTTTGATCTTTCAAGACATCTCTCTCAGCTTGTGTGAGGACATTCTATGATGTCTGATATACTCATTCCACATAGGCATTCAAGACTATTTCCCATACATATTGACCATGGAACAAGGCCTTCATGGTCAAGGACCACATCTCATAATTCTTGCATGTAAAAGTGGGAGGTTGCAGGTTTGAGGTAAAAGCCATATTTCACTTTCAACAAAATTTCTTCTTTGACAAACTTGTTCTAATAGAACATGCTATGATGCTAGATCTTGTGATTGACTATGATGGTCGATGGTGTGTGTAGTCTACTATGTGCAATGTTGTTTCAAATACTGCGCACCAAATAGACTACGTGATAGAGTTATCAAAACTATTGTGCAGTGCACAGACTTCTCAGTTTGTTGCGTGCTCTGAATACACACACTTAATGAAATGATTTATGAATGAAGAATAACACAGTGCTATGCTTAGTACATAAACTTAGAAATAAGACAAAAACTTTTTCAATACACAAAATGCTTGATGTTGTTATTGAGATTGATTCTAGGCTCGAAGAATAATGTCAGGCATCAAAGATTTAAATGAAATGTTTTATAAGTGCTTTATTCTACCTTAAATTTTATGAGAAATAAATTTAAATGAAATTTATGATAAGAAAATACATAGGTTGTATCTCGTTATCTGAGTCGTAATTTTCATTTCAAATGATGTAGAAATGATTGGCAAAACTGTTAAAACTATTGAAATATTGTAACTGCAAAGAGTATTCTTATTATTATTCATATATTATTCATAGGATCAATCCCCATTGTGGATTGATCATGTCGGTTATTATAATAGAAACAAATCCCCTTTTGCGGATTGGTCAAAAGACAATTGTAATAGGTAGAATAAGAAGTCGCCCCCAGTAATTATTAAAGAGACCCAAAAATATAATAAAGGTGGGTTTACCCACCCAGTTTGAGAAGTCGGCCCTGCCAGTGAGGAGACACTTCACATGTGCCAGACTTGTATAAATAAAGGAGGCTAGCACCTCACTTAGACACAACTAACTTGCTCAGTTTGAGAGACAAGTTCTGATCTGTTACCGACAAAGAAGAGAGAGAGTGGTGCATATCTAGGAGAGGAATTTATGTATTAGCATAAGAAATCTCTTGGCATTGTATTGGCTATCTATATTAAGGAAGTTTTTCTTTCTTCCCCTAGAGGGTTTCCCAGGATAAATGTTGTGTCTCTTGTGATTGTGTATTTCTCAGTGATCTTAGATTATGCTATTGTTATCTAATGAAATGCAAACATCTATAATAATGGCTTAAACATTAACATGGTATCAGAGCCATGCTGAAGGAAGCATCTTTCACAAGAGAAAAGTGAAAAATGTCACTGTTACCATACATGAAAATTATGGTTTTTCAAAAGTGAAGCTTTTCATCCCTAAAATTATCTAGAAAGTTGTGCCTTCCCCTAAGGATCAATTTGGCATCATCAACGCACATTTTTAGTGGCTGGATCTCCCAGAAAGTGAAACCCTAGTTTCATAAAGTACTAGAAGTACCAGAAAACCAGTGCACCAGAAGTACCAGAAGTACCAGAGTACCAGAGGTACCAGAAAACTAGAAGAACTAGTCCAAAAATCTGCAAATCAGATTTGGAGGAGTAAAAGTTGGATTTTCAGAAATCTAACTGCACTAGCTAACTTACCTCAGCTTAGCGCATCTATCCCCTGGATCAGAATTTCAAAATTTGAAGTTTGAAAAATTAGGGTTTCTTCATAAAACCCTAAGTTGCAGTCTCAGAACTAGTTGCAGTTGCAGTACCAGTTGCAGTTGCAGCCGTAGAACCAGTTGCAATCACCCTTGAAGTTTTCTTAAGAGTTGGCAATGATTACCGCTGCTACCAGATGGAGCTACTACCTGCAAATGTTATTAGAGGTATGTACTCACATATGTTTAATGGTTAAACCCTAAAGAGTATTTGCAGGAGAAGGGATCTCTTGCCATGGATCCAGAAGGATCTCAAGATCCAACACATTCAAAGGAATGATGCAACCTGGGTGTGATTATTCTAATATGCATCTATTTGTTATGAAATTATCTTGATCAGTGTTTCATGTTGAAGCTATGATCAAATTATTAGAAGAATTAAAAGTTGATCATAGAGCTTATCCTCTAACCTAACCTTCTGCCAAGATAGCGTATTGTCTCAGTACAAAAGACAGGTTGAAGAAAGCACTTGTCACTTGAGTGAAGGAGACCTGGAAGAAAAGAAAACACTCATTCTTGAGGACAAGGCTCCAGGTTTGATTAATCAAGATTAGTAAGATTCAAAGATACACATGACAAGTTGATGACTATAGTTGAGATAGGATTCATTGTAAAGTATTATACTTGATAGCATGTGAGCATATAGAGGTAAATACTTTTCCTGATTCAACTAACACCTCCTCTAGGAGAAACCTCATGTGTTAGTTCTAGGTTTCCATGGAAGAATGCTTGGTCACAACACTATGAGAGTGTTGAGCTCACTTCGTATTGTATTCCTTACCTTTAATATTTGCTTCAGATAAATTATAAGTGATAGCTCTAAAGGAGCTACTATGATGATTGTTCGTGCTATTGATTTATATTATCATAAGGATATTATTCTTTCTTGTTGTTTTGTTGACCTTGCTCCAGGTCACATGAGGAAGCTATAGTGAAGGTTACATAAGGAAACATGCTAAAGGAGAGACAATAAATGAAGCAATCATCATTGGAAAAGAAGAAGGTGGCTTGCATAAGCTAAAGGGTCACTCAGAAGTTGCCATGACCCACGCCATTGAAGAATCCATGTGAACTTTGGCATAGA
>JZKD02S1822610.1:22680-38755 GCA_000966675.3 Picea glauca
TAAGATACTCAGGTCAGATAATGGAGGAGAGTATACCTCAAAAGAGTTTGTGAACTTCTGCAAAGATGTTGGGATCTAGAGGGAACTCACTACTCCCTATAATCCCCAACAAAACAGTGTAGTTGAACGGAAGACCAGAAGCATGCTGGAAGCTGTGAAGATCAAGATATTCCTATGTGCTTATGGGCAGAAGCAGCAATGGCAGTTGTTTATGTGCAGAACCGATTGTACCATAGTGCACTTGGGCTCAAGACACCTGAAGAGATGTTCACCTGAAGAGATGTTCACTTGGTTGTCCAGTGTTTATTCAAAGAAAAGAGAAACAAGCTGGACCCTTCAGGAAAGAAGGGAATATTTGTGGGATACTGTGAGGTCTCCAAGGCCTTCAGAATCTATATACCAGGTCAACATCACATTGAGATCAACATGGATGTGACCTTTGATGAAGATGCAACTCTCAAGAAATATAAACTGTTCCATCTTGAAGAGGTATATGAAGAGGATCCTGTAATCCCCAATACTACAATGAGGGAGGCTCCCAGAGCTACAGAACCAGTGAGGGAAGTCATAAATTCCCTTGATGAGGAACTTCTAGAAGACCATGATATAGTAGAAGTACAAGAACCTCCTCAGATGACGATCCTCCATAAAAGAAAGCTAGGTTGGGCTCGAGAGATTATTCAAGATGGAGAGAAGTACAATGTTCCTCAAGGAACTACGAGATAGGTGAAAAGACAAAAGCCATTCTCCAGTTATATGGATTTGATGTGTGATCTCCTAGAAGAGGAGCCTACCTGCTTTGAAGAAATCCATTCAGAGGAAAGAATGGGCTGCCATGACAAAGGAATACCAATCCATAATGAAGAACAAAGTATGGGAAATAGTTCCCAGACCGAAGAATAAATATGGGGTATCCTACAGATGGCTCTTCAAAATAAAACATGCTATTGATGGAAGTATTGAGAAGTATAAAGCAAGACTTGTCACTCATGGCTTTTTCGAGAAGGAAGGCATTGACTATGAAGAGACATTCGCTCCTTTGGCCAGATACACTTCGATCAGGACCATCATAGCTCTTGCATCTAAGATGAAGTGGAAGCTACACCAAATGGATGTGAAGACAACTTTCCTAAACAATGTCATCAAAGAGGAAGTGTATATAGAGCAACCTCAAGGATTTGAGGTTGAAGCTAGGAGGTCTCATGTCTGCAGATTGAAGAAATCCTTATACGGATTGAAGCAAGCTCCTAGAGCTTGGTATGGCCATATAGATAGTTTCTTGACGATCTTAGGCTTTACCAAGAGTAAAGTGGACTCAAATCTCTACTTCAAAATTATGAATAATGGGCCAATAATCTTACTGCTATATGTGGATGACTTATTCTTAACTGGAGAAGAAAATCTCATCGCTGAAAGTAAAAAGAGAATTTCCTCGGAATTTGAAATGAAAGACCTTGGCCTAATGCATTATTTCTTAGGCCATGAGGTATGGCAGATTCATGAGAAGATCTTCTTTAACCAAGGGAAGTACACGGTCGAAATATTAAAGAGATTCGACATGTTGGAATGCAAGCCCATGAATACACCCATGGAAGTGAAGTTGAAGATGTTGGTCGATATGTCGTTAGAATTGATTGATGCCACACTGTATAGGAATATTATTGGATCGCTGATATTATTGATGCCACACTGTATAGGAATATTATTGGACAGACACCAGACCAGACATTTTTTTTTCCATGAACACCTTGAGTCATTTTCTGGTAGAACCCAGACGTGTTCACTTAGTGGCTGCAAAACATGTGATGAGGTACCTCAAAGGTATAATAGATTATGGTCTCAGCTACGATGTAGATCATAATTTCACATTGAGTGGATATATTGATGAAGATTGGGCAGGAAGTGTTTCCGACAGGAAAACCACTTCAGGATGTTGTTTCAGTTTGAGATCAGCTATGATCTCATGGAAAAGTAGGAAGCAATCTAGCATTGCTCTCAGCACAACGAAAGCAGAATACATTGCTGCATGTTCTGCTAGCTGCGAAGCTATATGGCTTCGAAAGTTGTTGACTGGCCTATTTGATTTAGAGATGAGAGCAACCTTGATTCTATGTGACAACCATAGTTGCATAAAGATGACAGAGAATCATGTATTCCACGATAGGTCAAAGAACATAGAGATCCATTATCATTACATCTGTGACATGGTACAGAGAGGAGCCTTGAAGCTCCTGTACATTAGCAAAGATGAACAAGTTGTTGACGTGTTGACCAAGCCCCTATCTCGTGTGAGGTTTGAGTACTTCCAAGATAAGCTTGGTATAGTCCGAAAGGACCTTCCTCGAAAGGGGGAGTAATTGTTGTGATGAGATATTCCCTACTTCCGACCTTGTCGTTGTGACGTAAAGCAGGACGTGCACCTTGCTTCTGACCTAGTTGTCAAATGTAAAGCAAGATGAGACGTGTTCCTTGCTTCTGACCAAGTTGTCAAATGTAAATCAAGATGAGATGTTGTTCCTTGCTTCTAACCCAGTTGGTAGACATAAAGCAAGATGAGATGTTTTTCCTTGCTTCTGATCGAGTTGTCAAACATAAATAAAGGTGGGATGTTGTTCCTTGCTTCTGACTGAGTTGTCAGACGTAAAGCAAGATGAGATGTTGTTCCTTGCTTCTGACCGAGTTGTCAGATGTAAAGCAAGATGAGATGTTGTTCCTTGCTTCTGACCGAATTGTCAGACATAAAGCAAGATGAGATGTTGTTCCTTTCTTCTGACCGAGTTGTTAGACGTAAAGAAAGATGAGATGTTGTTCCTTGCTTCTGACCTAGTTGTTAGACGTAAAGCAAGATGAGATGTTGTTCCTTGCTTCTGATCGAGTTGTCAGACGTAAATCAAGATGAGATGTTGTTCCGTGCTTCTAATTAATTTGTCAGACGTAAAGCAAGATGAGATGTCCTCCGTGCTTCTAACTAATTTGTCAGACGTAAAGCAAGAAGAGATGTTCCTTGCTTCTGACCAAGTTGTTAGATGTAAAGAAAGAAGAGATGTTCCTTGATTCTGACCATTTTTTCAGACGTAAAGAAAAAAGAGATGTTCCTTGCTTCTGACAAACCTGTTAGACGTACATCAAGATGATATGATGAGACTAGTACTGAGCTTCCAGCTAGATAGTTGTGACGTAAAGCCAGACTGGTATCCTGCTTCCAACCTAATGGTTTTGACGTAAAGCAGGACGAGTATCTTGCTTCCAGCTTGAGTGCTGTGACATAAAGAAAGACACTGAGATGAGAAAAGTACTGAGCTTCCATCTTGACAGTTATGACGTAAAGCTAGTCTTGTATTATGAAGAGCCAGCCTTGTGTTGTGATGATGATGATGTATCATTTTTTATACTAATACATATTGATGCAGATGATGATGACATTCCTTTGAGAATGATGATGTTTCCGATGAAGAAAACTTCTGATGATTTATAGATACATCAGCCAAGATGATATTGATGATGCTATCCTCCCACTTGATGTTGTTGATGATGCTATCCTTTCTCTCTCACATGATGCTACTAATGAATACCCTTGTTGTTAAGGGAGAGTGTTGAAATATTGTAACTGCAAAGAGTATTCTTATTATTATTAATATATTATTCATAAGATCAATCCCCATTGTGGATTGATCATGTCAGTTATTGTAATAGGACCAAATCCCCTTTTGCGGATTGGTCAAAAGACAATTGTAATAGGCAGAATAAGAAGTTGGCCCCATCAGTTATTAAAGAGAAATAGAAATATAATAAAGGTGGGTTTACCCACCCAGTTTGAGAAGTTAGCCCTGCCAGTGAAGAGACACTTCACATGTGCCAGACTTGTATAAATAAAGGAGGCTAGCGCCTCACTTAGACACAACTAACTTGCTCAATTTGAGAGACAAGTTCTCATCTGTTACCGACAAAGGAGAGAGAGAGTGGCATATATCTAGGAGAGGAATTTCAGTATTATCATAAGAGATCTCTTGGAATTGTATTGGCTATCTATATTAAGGAAGTTTTGTTGGGTTTTCTTCCCCTAGAGGGTTTCCCAGGATAAATGTTGTGTCTCTTGTGATTGTGTATTTCTCAGTGATCTTGGATTATGCTATTGTTATCTAATGAAATGAAAACATCTATAATAATGGATTAAACATTAACAAAAACAAATCAAGGTATCAATTACAAATAAGTCTTACCTTATTTGTAGTAGAAGAAAAATAGGAGATCTACCCTTGAAAGAAGATTAAAAATGCAATAATTCACATAGGTCACAGGTCTTGTTTTTACTCATAGTAAGAAAAGAGGAAAAACTGTAACTGAATGGATTTCTGATGTATTATGATCACACTAGATGTTTTACTAAATTGTGATCATTCATCCTTCAAGAACTACATAAGGAATCTAATAAGAGATGGAAACACATGGAAAACACATAACTCAAATGAAACAGAATTTAGAATTTTTGTCTGCACTTGTATTAATATTCAAAAAGTTCTCTCTTTTACATTAGGCTAGAAGTATCTTGGAATAGATCTAATATCTATCTATTTATACAAAAATTGTATCAACTAAAAGTAGTTGGAATTTCTACAATATCTTCTCTAAATATAGAATACAATCCCAATGGAAAAACAAAACACATATATTGTTGAGTTATGGTTTGATGTGCTCGTGCTTCATATGCTCCTTCATTTTCTCCCAGATGCACCTGCTTTCCTTTGTTCATTGAACTGGGTACACATGTCCATCAAGGCTACCACAAATCTCAAAGGTTCAATGTTCTCGTTCAATTCAAAGGAAAACACATTCTTGTGTAATAGTGGTATCTTGTCTTGGACCTTCTTTACTGCCTAGGCTGTAATTTGATGTTGTAAATTAGGCTTCACCAACAACTCATTAATCTTGAAAAAATCAATTTGATTCATCTATTGAATGACAAATTGAAATTTTTCCTTATTGTTTCTAGAGTTTTCCTTATTCATTTCTATTTCAATTTTCCCTAGTGCTTCTATGATATCATTTCCTTCAAACTCAACCAATTTTGTTTCTACAAAAGACAAGGTGTTCAAACAAGTCTCCTTTGCCTCTCTAGAAAGATTCTTACTTTCTTCTAGATTTGTTTCCCAAACTTTCAAGGCCATTTCACCCATCACTTGTTCATATTGTGAGAAAGGGGTGAGAAAACGGATATTGGCTTTCTACCTCCATATAATGAATTCCTGAAACTTGGATCTAGCCACACTGGCTTCCTTTTCTTTCACATCAATACTTTTCAGAGAATCATTTATTGCCTAATAGTATTTCTAAATAGTATGTACCTTTTGATATATATCTTGCTGAACAATTTCCAGATTCTCATTGATTTACGATGCTTGTGCTTTGAAAGAAGTGATGTCTATTGTTGCGTTCTCCATTAGGACTAATTTGGCTTGCATCTTCTCTATCAAATCATCCCGCTAAGTAATCATGGCTTTGTTTGTCTATGAAATATAGTAAATCAACTTGAGTTTCTCCTGTAATTGCTTCATTTGCTACTGTTAATTTAACCTGATTTTCTCTATGTCTGGATTCATTCTACTCTTGAAAATCTGTTATGTCTTTTTGTAGCTGCTTAGTCGGATTATCCACTGAACATTGGTTGGAAGTGGAGAAGGCCCCTAGTGAATCTGCAACCTCCTTGGAAAACTTAGGATCATTTTGGCCTTTTCCATCATACACTACTTTCTGCCTTTTAGTAACTACTCCATCTTTTTATTGAGATTCTTTCTTTACAATAACTTTCCTTTTCTTTTTGAAAAAGAAACTTAAGGGAGAAATTTCTTCAGATAAGATAGGATTAAGTTCATCTATGTGAACGACCTCTGAACTAGGAGTTTCAAAACTAGTCGCTAAAGGAGATAATGAGGAATAAGAGATATAATTGACGTGGAACTTTCTGGACCTGTTGTTCTTAGGATGGTAGTAGAAGTAACTGGTGTTGAAGGGGAAAAATTTGTCCCTGCTTCATGAAAGATTCAAAGTGGGATAATATATGTTGATCATGTATACCTAGCAATGATGTTTTTATCTCTTTAAATAATCCATCTGAACTCTTCAATACTTCTTCAGTTTTGTTCTCGGTGGAGAAACTTGGCAGAAATTTTGTGGATTTAGCTTCCTATGAAGATAGAATGAGCCTTGAATCTCATTGTAAAATATTAGGCAAGTTGTTTCGTCTATGCTTTTGGGAGCTGAGAAAACCAGCATGTTGTTCATGAGGTAGAGTATGAAATCTATTTTGAACCTCTTCATAGGATCTAGCTCCCCTGAAAACCTCATCATAAGGAAACTCTTCGTGGATGTATATTTTCATGTTGAATTGAGCCAAATGTTTTTCTACCACCTTATTTGGATCATGTCTTTTGAATTCAATGTCAACTAATTTGATATTTTCGAAGGTTGCAACCTCAAATTTGGTATGACGAAAATCTAACAATGTAAACATATAAACCTGAATGGGAAAAGTTGGCCATACCTTTTTCTGAGCTGCTTTCAATTCCTTGGTGATTCCTTCTGCTATTGTTTGGTATGCCACTTCTTGGCACACCATCCTATGAGGTAAAAATCCTGGAAGGGCATGAGGATGAATGAATAAAATGGACACTCTAATGTAAGAGAAGTTCTCCTCAATCTACTAGTCTATAAATGTGCCTAAGTTTCCCAGAATCTTCTCTGAAATCATGGGCGACGGGTGGCCATAGATAGCTATATGAATAGGTACCACTATGTTGTGACAAATCTCGTAAAATAAATCTTTAGCATTTTCTTCCCATTGTTTGGAGTGGTAGAAATGTATAGGCTCAGAACTAACCTGGGTCCAACTCTAGTTCATCAGGGGAAACAGGGTCATGAAAAAAATGGAATCCATGATATATGAGGACATGTAAAAAGGAATAGGTTTCCCTTTTGATTTCAATGATTGGTACCCAACAATATCCTTAGCCAGGTTGTCTGACAACATTTTAGCCCAGTTGAAAGTATAACATTCAACCACTTCATTCATTATAATCGCCCAATCAACTGAGAAATGTGCAAGGTTCTTTTTTCCAAATAAACAATAGAGCATCATGGCTATATATAAGATATGAGAATCTAAGGATGCCATGGAATACATACCATGAGCATTGGTTTTGAAATTATCCGGATTTCCCCCCCAGTTCTTGATTATATCATCACCATTTATGTCATATTGAGTGCATTTTTTCTCTCAAAATCTAGGATAAATGATGCATTGTAAGTATATTTGGGTATAGCAGAAAGTTTATACATTACTTGTAGGTTCTCCGGTCGAAAATAGCTGACGGAGGTCTTCTGATAACTGATAATGCTTCTGGTTTGAATGTCGACATACTCTAGAGCACGACTTATCATATCGTTATAGGGTATAATCTTAGGTTGTGCAACAATATCGTGTAGCTCCAACTGTGCTACCAATATGAGCTTGGCTGAGACATAACCATCGTCTTCCTCATCAGAATCATCCAAATAGATAAGAATCTCATGTTCTAAGATATTGAAGACTTGCTTCCAAGACTTGATGGTATCCATAATTCACGAAGTGGTGTTCAATAGAATGTGTGTGTTTAGATTGGAATCATCAGCTGATGCATCATGCTTCTTCACAGCTTTACATGGCACCATAATCCTCAGGGAAATGAAATTAACCTTCATGTAACAAGAGAATTATGTAAGATTTTTACTGAATGATAAATTCTAATTACAAATGGTAATATGACTTGGGATTCAAAATTTTTTATTCATAAAGTCTATCAATCTTCATATTGATTTACTGACAAGGAAATTATTGGAATTTATTACCTGACAATTCATACTATTTATTCAAATCTTTACATTTAGCCACTCATAAATGTCATTAATACTTCAGAGGTTCAACGTTTGGAGGTTTTAGATGAAGGATGATAGAAATCCTATGAAAGTCGAATTCCCAGAGTAAACGTTAGAAACGTTATATATATTTTGGGCTTCAGAACTCTGGGAGTTCATTTGTTTAAAAGTGTGGTTCATACTTCTGTGGTTCGATGTTTGAGAGTTTTGGATATAACACAAGAGAAATCTCTCGAAGACCAAAATTGCAGAGTAATTAATTAATACTTAATCATGATTAATTAAAGTTATTATATGTTTTATTATTTCTTTGAAACACTTTTACTTTTTTGTGATATCCAATACTTTGGCACTTCAACATTTCGATGATTGTGAATCCAATCTTTGTTTAAACTCCCGAAGGGAAATCTCTCAGAGTGAAATGTCAAGAAAGGAGGGGTGACACGTGTCACTTGAAATCGTGTGAATAATCTGATACAAATGTTAAAAATAAGTGCCACGTGTTAGTCCAAGAACAGATTAAAAGACAAGTGTCATATGACTCATCCGTAAGTCCTTTTAGAAATTGCCACGAGGAACTGTCTTTCGGACTTTGTAGATTCATGGTCTTTTTTGTTTATATTTCTTGAAACTCCCGAAGTGTGAAGCTTTGAAGCGACCGTTAAAGGCTTTCTTTTTAAAATTCAGGCGGCTTTTACATTTAGGAGATCACAAGAACCATTTGATCAACTTAGTGTAACTTGTCGATAGGCAATATTGTAAGCTTCTTATTAATATATAACGACCAAGGGTTTATTTAATTAAAAGGAAATTTCCTAAGTTTTTTGGTGAAATTTTATTTCTAAGACGCAAAAACAAAAGAATAAAAGTTCAAAATTCTAAGTGTTCTAACATAGGCTCCATCTGGGGATTGTGGCTCCCTATGAGGCATGGAAGAACAGTAGAGGAGGTTCTTTTATTGGATAAATGGATCATTATTTCTTTTTTGAAAAACGTTTTGTAGTTTTATTTAAAAATTAATCATACATAGAAAAATGAACTCATCCAAATCCAAAATCTTTAAAGCACACTTCATGATTGATCTCAAGTTAGGCTACTAAATATTTGCCTTCTTTTTAAATTGATTTCATAATTGTTTAAGACAATCAAAATAATTTTAACTAAAATATCAGGCTTCAA
This sequence comes from Picea glauca, assembly GCA_000966675.3. NCBI lineage: Eukaryota > Viridiplantae > Streptophyta > Pinopsida > Pinales > Pinaceae > Picea > Picea glauca. The sequence goes on from JZKD02S1822610.1 coordinate 31,768, forward strand.
CTGACTTTGTTCGCTTCAAGGTTAAGTAGATGTAACATATTTATTTAGGGAATCCCTAGTTGGTTCAGGATGTAAATATCACTTGAAAAAGAACTAGATAAAAGAGTATGATATATAGATATTTATAACATCCTTATAGATATCATATATATTTCTTCACCGCGAGTGGGCATTTCAGTACCACGGTGAAGTTATCTACTTCTCCCATTGAATTTCCTTTAACCACTTCAATTAATGAATTTGCATTTTGTTGAGATGAGGGAAATCAATATATGAATTTCATTTCATCATCTCTTATAAACAAGATGGGAGCAATCTAATTATGAATTTCCTTTCACCATCTATCTTGGATTTTAGCATTTTGAAGTGGGGGAAATCAATTTGTGTGTAACATACAAGGGATGATATCTTTTTAAAATCTTTAAAATGAAAAAGAAGGTCTGCCTACAATTTTAAGAATATTCTGAAACTAAATTTCTTCCAATTTTCATTACACCTTCTCCTATAGGAAAAACTTTTTGGAAATTCAATCATTTCAGAGATAAACCTTGAGCACGTTTGTCAGTTTAAAATCTAATATGAGAGCTAAAATTATGAGGATTAGCTTAGACACACTTTTTCAATTAAAATCAAAGGAACATAAAAATTTCGCCTAATCTTGTTTTGAAAATATGCTTTTGAGTTTTTAGAGTCAGGCTAAGTCTCTTTCTTTCTATGAAGACTAAAAGGATGAAAAAGGAGAAAGAAAATATGGAGTGGAAAGAACGTGTGAAGAGACAGAAATAACCAAATCAAGGATTCAGAGGATCTGAATAAAAAATATCCTAATCCCCCACAAGTTTCTATATTAAATATAAGTTTTTACTATACTTTGTCCCATAGTTATTATAATTGTTTATATTTTTTTCGAGTTTGTTTATTAGTATTTTTAATTTTTATATCAGAGATGGCTTTAGAATTTATCAGCATGACACTTCAAGTTATATTTTTCTACATCTCCAATTTTTAGATCAGGTGATAACATCAACATGAGAAAAACTTCCTTCACATTTATTTCAATCAAATTTTTAAATTTTATTTGTACTATAAATAAGAATAGGAACTCATACCTTATTTTCCTTTCGAATTTTCAGCAAGGAAGATTATTTATTTATCACATGTTTTTAGAGAACTTAAAACGATGAAAATACGAGTGTCGAGTTTTTATTGAGCCTCACCTCCTGTTCAACCAGCCTCACCTCCTGTTCAACCAGATCTATTCTGCAAAAGGAGTGAAATACAAAATATTAGATAATCCTGTAGAATAGAGATAATACATGATGAATATGCTTTTCATTTCAGTAGTCCTCAAGAAGATTTTAATATATTCTCTGTATTATCTTGATTAGCTACCAAATGAATTTTATTTTACAATGCAATTTATTTTTATTTTTCTAAATTTATTTTTAAAATAAAGTCAAACAATCATAATTTTATTGAAAATATTTACAACAATTAATCAAATCACTCAGATAATTTTCAAAAAGAGAAGAAAAATGGAGAATTAAAATTGTCAATGTCAATCTAATCTAATATATACAATAGAAATCTAAAAAGTAACTACTGCATGAAATTTTTTAGAGAATGCCCATTGATAGGGGCCTCAAGAATCTCTCAATTAATATTTTCGAGTGAGAACGAGTTTTTTCCCTCAACAACTACAATTTTGAAGGGTTCAAACCAGAGATGATCAAATTTCCCATGCTTCTCTGTATCTTCCTTTCTAGCTTCCCATTTTAATACTAAATTTCTAGGAAGAAACTCCCTATATTTAGCTTTCTTATCAAAAAGGGCTTTCATGCTATCCTGGTATTTTTGGAGCATATCATCCACTTCTACTCTATTTTGTTGTACTTTGATGATTTGATTTATTCATCTCGTAATATCATTTGATTCTTCATTCGCATCCTACCAGAGTTTCATCATAGGAAGAGCGAGATTAATATGAAGAATAACATCAATACCATCAAATAATTTGAATGGAGACATACTTATAGATTTCTTGGTGCCAATTTTGTTTACCCATAAGGCATATTTTAAGTGTATATTCCAAGTTTTTTTGTTTTCTGTCAAAACATTCTTGATTATTGTCATCAAACTCTTATTATATGATTCTTCCATCCCATTTCCTTGAGGATAGTAGGTTGTAGAACGACCTAAAATAATATTGTATTTTTGACAAAAATGGAACATTACAATAGATTTAAAAGATTGAGCATTATTAGTGACTATTCTCCTAGGACAACCAAATCTTGTTATGATGTTTTCTTCCAAAATTTTTATCACTACTAAATCTATAACATTCCGATTTGGAATGGCTTCAACCCATTTAATAAAATAATCAGTAGTGATCAAAATCCATCTGTGTTGAGCACTCGATTGTGGATCAATTTCTTCAATGAAATCTAAACCCCATTGTTGGAAAGGCTCTTCATCTTTTACCAGAATTAAAGGTAAGGTGGGAAGGTTTTTCTTACCAGTAAACAGTTGGCATGAATTGTAATATCTGACTCTTGTATTTACATCGGTGAATAATTTCGACCAATAATATCCTACCCTTAAAATTTTCTAAGTTATTTCTCTCCAGGCATGATGTCCTCCGCACACTCCTTCATGAAACTCATCAATGACACCTTCTGTTTCGGATTCTATAAGGCAATATAATAGGAAACCTAGAGGATCTTTCGAGTATAACTTTCCATCAATAATGCAATAATTAATTGCATGTAACTTTAAAGTTCTTTCCTTAGAAGGAGTTATATCATCCAGACATTGAAGAATAAGGAGATATGAAACAATGTCAATGTACTAAGATAAGGAGGAAAACTTATCTTCAATCTGAAAATTAGGTGTTTGATCATCAATTTCCTCTATATCTAAGAGAGAACCATGAGACTCAAAGTTATTTATTCCAAGAGCTCTGAAATTTGATTCAGTTAATAGCCTTGCCAGACCCTGACCTTTCACTAGTTTAGTTGGTTTAACTTATAAATCAAACTCTTGATTTTTATCCAACCATTTACCTCATCTTCCATCGTTGTTTGGTTGAACCAAGATATCTTTAATTGCATTTGTTGGCACATAAAAAAATATTTTTTAGTGCAATACATATGTTCAGAAAGCTTTGAAAGCCTTCACCATTGCATAAGCTTGTTTTTCAAGAATGTTGTATCTTAGCTCTACATATCTAAGGCTTTTTCTAAAAAAGGCTATCATTTCTTCGAATCCCTCTTCATTTTTCTGAAGGAGCACTGCTACAATAGTATATTCAGATGAAGAGGGGAAGATTAATAACTCTTTTATATATTCAGAACTTACCAATATCGGTGCTTCTCCTATGGGTTTATTAACATGTTTATAGGATGGTTTTTCTTTTGCAGTCCATTTTACCTCGTTGTCTTCTTTTAGCACATATGTAATCAATTTGACTACTTCAACAAAATTAGGAATAAATCTCCTCAAAAAATTGATTTTCCCTAAAAAAAAATTGAATTTCTTTTCTATTTCTAGGAATATTAATTAGATCAATAGCTTCAATTCATTTAGGATCAACTTTGATTCCATTCTTTGAAACTATATGTCCTAAAAGTTTACTTTCCTACATGGAAAAGTGTGATTTTTTTGGGTTTAGAGACAAAACAAACTTTATGCATTTGTCAAAAGTTTGTATGAGGTGCACCAAATGTTTTGTATCAAAGTTAGAAAAGACTATTAGATCATCCAGATAAATAACAAGAAACTTATCTCTCTTACCAATGAATGTGATATCCATTGCTCTCTGGAAAGTTGCTCCTACATTTTATCTGGAAAGGATTAATACCATGTTTTAATGGAATCATATGCTCAATAACATAAGTATCATAGGTTTTTAAATCTTCGTAAGACCATGCAAAAACATCTTTATGTTTTTTAAGTAACTCAACATATTTACTCTTCATTTGAGTTGGAATATATTTAGATATTTTGACCATTTTGGGATTTTCATTTGTTCCTACATTACAATCTTCAACTTCTTCACGTTGAGGTCGCAAAGTAGACTTTAAAGGTATAGCATCTTGGTAAAACAACCTTTCTAAAGGGATAAGACCTTTGGGAATTGGATTGTTTTTAAGTAAAAACATTCAGTGATTTGCAATTTTTCTTGGAACTTTTTTGGGTTTTGTCCTTCTTGCATAATCCAAGCAGGATCATTCTAATTTTCTTGATCAATGTGGATCTCAGAAAACTCTTCTACCATTTACAGAAACTACTTGATTTGTTCATCATCTTCAAATACTTTCCAGTGTTGAACATTGTTTGGAATTTAAGGTTTATGTCTCATGTCAATATGATACTTCAACTTCAAAACAATAGGTGGTACGAAAGTTGCAACAACTTTGGCTAAGGAGTCATCTTTTTTATTATGCATTCTGGGAATAGAGTGGATATTAAAAGACCATAATTTTTTTTTCTATGAGATCCTAGGCACAATTTTTATAAGACTTCAATATTGGATGCTTAGCTTGGTATTGTTGTTTTATTTGTTTTACAATTAGGTTAGCATCACCATAAACTATCAAATGTTTGATTTTTAGTTTTCTTGCAGCTTATAATCCTAAAACTAAAGCTTCATATTCACACATATTATTGGTATAATCGATATCCCATTGTAATCTATAAGAAAAAGGGATGTAATACTCATCAACTGGTTCCACAGATAAAACTTCAGTTCCTTCTCCTTCGCAAGATGAAGCACCATCAAAGAACATTTTCCACATCACGTCTCTAAAATTTATATTTTTCTTTGAAATTTCATTTTTTCTATTTTCTTCTTCTAAACATTCTTCAAAATCATCATCTATGGATAATATACAATTTCCTAGATCTTGATCAACAACATAGACTGGATATTTATTAGGGTTTTTGGGGTCACTTACAGTACAATCTCGTCTAGTTTCTTTGTACAATCGAGTAAACTGTCAACCAAAACTTGGAATTGTAGAATACTTCATGTCTAACTGGACCGATCCTCCTAACTTAGCACCCCAATATCTTGATAAACGCATGTCATACTTGGAAGGAATGTCAACAAAAACCACATCCATAAGAATACTTTTCACATGAACCTGAACAATATTTACAACTAAATGTTTAATCATACCCAGACACTTAACCTTTCTAGAATCAAAAGAGTATAAATCTTGATAAGGTCTTGTAATTTGAAGGCCCAATTTTTCCATAATAATCTTAGGCATCAAATTATGCGAAGATCTTGAGTCTAACATACAATTGTATAGTAAGTGATCATGCACAGTCAGTGTAATATAGAAAGGAGCAACATAATCTTTACTATTCTCAATGTGTGGTCCAAACATGATTGTAGGCTTCTCATCTTGCAAGTTGATAACATCGGCTTGACATTCAACATCAGAAAATTTTATTGCTTTTGTGATTTGCTTTTCATAGATTCAATTTCTAGCAAATTCAACCAAAGGTAGTGGAATTTTAATTTTATTTAGTTTGTTTTATAGATTGAAAGTCCCAATTGATTTTTCAATTTCCCTGGTCTGAACTTCCGCTTCTTTATTTTCTGGCTTCTTAGTCTGTACTTTTTTTGTTTCAACTTTCTTTATTTAGGCAATTTGTGTTTCAGTTGATGGTTTTGTAATTGTTGCCTCATTTTCTGTGTTTCGAGATAAAATCTTTTTTGGTGGAGTATTGATATAAATTTTTTCTCTTGGTTTCAAATCAATTTTATGTTGGAGCTCATCCATTATTGAATCAAAGAGACCTTTGTATGTAGAGTCTCCCAAATTGTTGATATTTTCATCATCATTCAGTAGAGATTCCAAATCCAAGGATTTATCATAATCCTATTTAGTTAGGCGAGCCTCAAGATCATCATCACTGAGGTTGTTTAGATCTTTATCTAATTCTTCATAATCTTTCACCTCATCTCCTTGTATGAGATTCTCAGTTTTAAAAGGAGCTTGAATCTTATATTCTTCATTTTTTATTTTCCTTTGTTGTATCTGAGGATTTATGTTATGGTTTTTCCTGAATTGATTTCTTGCGTATGGATCAGGTTTGAATTTTTCCATTTCCATCGTGGAAATTTTATTTGATAAGTCTTTAATAAATTTTTCCATCTCATCCATTTTTTCCTTTGAAGAAATTTTTCTAAATCCATAGGGCCCTGCTTGTTCTTTAAAATGCATGGGTTCTCTTGTTCCCATCTCAATTTTAGTTTTCAAATTTCTAGATGCCATCATATTGGATTCAATATCTATAGGTTCATCTTGCATCCGTGCTAAAGTATTAGCTCTTATTTCTCTCAAAATTAGAGCGAAATAAAAATCAAAATCCCATGCAAAAGTGACTTTTGCAGCTACATGAGAAGGTTTAAATGCAGTCGGGATCTTGTGATAAATTTTATTAGATATTTGAATAAACTCTAGGACTGTTTCAGATGTTTTCTTCCTCAAGGATCTAAATTCAGTTAAGTAATATAGATGATATTTTTTCTCACCCGGTTGCCTTAAGAAGGAAGTTTCTAGATCATTATATGATGGTATAGAGTCCAATGGAAGTCCTCTGAACCAAGTTCTTACCTGTCCTTAAAAATTTTGTAATAACAATCTCATGTAAACATCTTTGTACTCAATACCAAGGATATCATTGAATTGGTAAAAAAAGGCTATATGCTCTGTTGTTTTCAAATCCCCTTCACCCATGAATTTAAGGAGGTTATTCATGTAACTGTCAGGCATATCATGTAGCATAGAAGGAAGAGCCAAGGGAGAATATATAGCAATGAATTTGGTAAAGATACTTGGAGTTTGAACTAGTATATTTCCATGTCCACCAACCCCTCCACCTCTGACACCTCCAACACCACCACCAACACCTCCAACACCGCCCATTGAAAGTCTAAGAGAAGAAATTTGAGGACTAAACATGAGGTTATAAA
>JZKD02S1822621.1:6416-17604 GCA_000966675.3 Picea glauca
GATGTGGATCAACCACATGATGAGGTTCATGGAGTGGAGGAAGCCACTCAAGCAGAGCCATCCATTAGAAATGGCAGAAAGAGAACCACATAAGCTGGTAGATTGAGACTAGATGCTGCACAAAATGTAGGAGTCCCTACTTCACAACGCAGACAGAGACAGTCTCCTGATCGATTTACTGGATACATGGCTCTCATGAGAAAATGTATTGTGATTGAACCATCTTCCTTTCAGGAAGCAGTGCAGGATTCCACTTGGGTAGAGATGCTATGGTAGAGGAGTATGACTCCATTGTCAAAAACAGTGCATGGGAAATTGTCCCAAGACCGGTTGACAAATCAGTGGTAGGTTCGAGATGGATCTATAAGGTAAAGCAAGCTACTGATGGGAGTGTTGAGAAATACAAGGCCAGGTTTGTGGCCCGGGGCTTTTCACAGATCGAGGGGATAGATTATGATGAGACCTTTGCACCTATCGCAAGGTACTCTTCCATAAGATCCATCTTTGCACTCTCGATGCAGATGGGCTGGCGCATTCATCAGATGGATGTAAAAACTGTGTTTCTCAATGGGATCATTGAGGAAGAAGTGTACATTGAGCATCCATAAGGTTTTGAGACCTTTGACAGGGAGTCGCATGTGTGCAGACTCAAGAGAGCACTGTATGGGCTGAAGCAAGTGCCCTGTGCTTGGTACACTCGGATATGCATCTATTTCACTGAACTCTTCTTCACCAAAAGTGAAGCAGATGCAAACCTATACCAAATTGCAGTGGAGGGTAAGCTTTTAATCATTGTTCTTTATGTTGATGATTTAATACTGACTGGTGATGAGCAGTTGATACACTCATGCAAGGAGGACCTTGCAAAGGAGTTCGAGATGAAGGATTTGGGCCTTCTTCATTATTTCCTTGGATTGGAAATATGGCAGGGAGATGGTGAACTTTTTGTGTCTTAAGGCAAGTATACAAGGGAGATACTGGGTAAGTTTCACATGGAGGGCTGCAAACCCATGGATACTCCTCTTCCAGGAAACTGGAGGAAAGAGGATGCTACTTTTGGAGAGGTAGTGGATGCTACTGTCTATTGACAGTTAGTGGGTTCGCTAATGTATCTGGTGAACACGAGACTAGACATTTTCTATGAGGTTAACCAGCTAAGTCAAGCAATGGTTAAGCCTACCAAGCTCTTTTGGAAGGCAAGTAAGCATGTCCTGAGATACCTGAGGGGCACATCTGAGTATGGCTTATGGTACAGACAGATGAATGAGGTGAATTTGCATGGCTTCATGAATGCAGATTGGGCGGGCAGCCCAACAGACAGAAAGAGCACATCAGGGGGGATCTTTAGTATCGGATCTACAGTTGTTTCTTGGTACAACAGGAAACATAGATCCGTGGCACTCAGTTCAGCGGAAGCGGAATACATGGCAGCGAGTCAAGTTGCATGTGAGGCTATCTGGATGAGAAAGATCTTGGTTGGTTTGTTTGGTTCTCATTTAGATCCGACTGTGATTTATTGTGATAATTAGATTTGCATTAAACTCTCGATTAATCTTGTGTTTCATGATAGATCTAAGCATATAGATATCCGGTATCATCATCTCAGAGATTGTGTGCAACGGAAGATCATGTTGCTTTAGTACATTCCTACGAAAGATCAGGATGCAGACATTTTAACGAAGGCGCTCACTAGGAGAAAATTCAAATACCATAGAGACAAGATTCGGGTGAAGGATAATCCCTTTCTTGTTGAGAGGGAGTGTTGAAAAGTCAACAAGAAACGTGTGTCTAATTTATTTTTCCCTTAAATAAATTGGACAATAAATATTAATCTATTATCTCATTTATAGCTGAGTGATTTAAAGTTGTAACAGAATTATTAGTGTAGTTATGTGAGTTGTAAAGTAGTTTAACTTAGTTAAGTGAGTTAAGCTCAGTTGTACTAGTTGTAACTAAACTTGCACTAGTGAGAGTTCATTGAATTAATTATTAATTAATTCACAATCAGTGATCTCACATGCAACTAAATATTTACCACTGTTAACTACATGCATGTCGGATCCAGTGGAGACCCAGTTGACATAACAGGTGAAAGGGACAGGTTGGCTATCAGTTGTGATTTGAGTAAAGTGCACTCATGCAATCACACACATAGTGGATATGCCCATGAGTATGTGCAGTCTAGTGTAGAGGATTCATTCATCCATTACATGGATTGTGCAGAGGAGGCAGGTTGTTTGGAGGCAGAGAATTGGCACATGTATTTTCTGATTTTTGTATGACAGTGTGAGACGATTGTATTGTACTGAGAGCTCTTGGATTAGAGTTTTGTATGAGATTGTTTCATGATCCATGATATACATAATATATGATAGTGGGGTTTTTAGCTTTATGCTTTCCCAATAAAACATCTGTGTTATGTTTGATTGATTCTTGTTCTTGATATTGCATTGTTGATCGTGGTTTAAATTTCGCAAGAATATTAGTAGAAGCGATTATGTATTTAACAAACGACAAATAATTGTTAGATCAGGAGAATCCGGGCAATACTTAATCGGTATTGAAATTTCTACACATTGCAGCTGAGTTGGGGTGGCAGATCCACCAGATGGATGTCAAGACAACGTTTCTTAATGGAGTGATAGAGGAGGAGATATACATAGAGCAGCCATAGGGGTTTGAGGTGCACAATAAGGCATCTCATGTTTGTAGGTTGAGGAGAGCGTTATATGGGTTCAAGCAGGAACCACGTGCCTAGTCCAACAAGATCAACAATTATTTGCTTGGGATGGGCTTCACCAAGAGTGAGGCTGATTGCAACCTCGACTACATCTTAGTTAAGGGGGAGTCACTCATTCTTGTATTATATGTGGATGACTTGTTTTTGACAGGATCAAAGAAGCTCACAGCAAATTGCAAGAGAGATCTTCCTGTTGAGTTTGAGATGAAGTACTTGTGTCTGATGCATTATTTTCTTGGTTTGGAGGTGTGGTAGAAGGATATTCATACTTTCCTTGGAGAAAGGAAATATGTTGTGGAGATCCTGAAGCGGTTTGGCATGCAGGATTGCAGGCCTATGCAAACACCCATGGTTACTAACTGGAAAAAGATAGATGCTTCCAAGTCAAAGGGAGTAGATGCCACTCTCTACATGCAACTCATTGGCTCTCTTATGTATCTGGTTAACACTAGACCTGATTTGTGTTTTGGAGTCAACACACTCAGTCAATTCACGGTAAAGCCTAAGCGTGCACACTGGGTGGAAGCAAAACATGTGTTGAGATATCTGCGTGGGATAGTTGAGTTTGGATTGAGCTATATTCAAGGTTATGGAGTGAAGCTCATGGGTTATTCGGATGGAGATTGGGCAGACAACAATATGGGTAGGAAGAGCACATCATGTGAGTATACATTAAACTTACCCAATTTAGCCTAAGTCTGACTTAGGAAACCTAGCAAAAGTCTTTTTTGTTAGTGCATTGTGGGGCCCTGCTGAGTGGGGTGTTCAACCTAGTGTTGTGTGGGGCCTTGATGAGCAGGGTGCTCAACCTAGTGTTGAGTCGGGTTCAGAGGAAAGTGGCAGCTCAATCTGGGCCATTGAAGCCCCTGTTGGGCACTAATCCTAAGGCATCGGTTGAGGGGGTTGGGGTATAGGTTGGCTGAGGGTGTTGCGCATTCTCATTCAGTCATTTTGAATGAGAAGAGGAGGAGAGGGAGTTGGGAAGAGAGAAGGGGAGGAAAGAGTTGCTGAAGGAGTATTCTTAGCAGAGCTAGGGCAGACAATGGAGGCCATTCAGAGGTCGTGCTGAGCAACAAAGGTAGCCCATTCTCAGGGCCTTATACAACAACTTTAGAAGATCTGGATTCTGGGTGAATTGGCTGAGTAAATAAGGCAAAATCAGAACAGGTTTCAACAACAGTTTAGGGGCTGCACACAACAGATTGTTTCAGCCATCAGAAGAGGCCATATCTCGCCATACTAGACAACAGAAGGAGGATGTACTGGCTGCAAGAGACTGGACTGAACAACACTTAGTTTGTTGGTCCAAATTTGAGAAAAAATATTCTCTGTACTATAAGAAATTTTTGATTCATATTTATGTTGTTGTAACTTCTCTCTGATAGCCTAATAAAGCTCCCCTCTTAGCTAGTTTTCCCCACATTGGGGTTTCCAGGGTACTTACTGTGTCATTGTGTGTGTTTGTCTTAATATTTCTGCTGTGCATGCATGTTTACTTAGGTAGTATAATCTTAGCATAGATCTGATTTAAATTTCTGAGCTTAATTTAATTTCTGGGTTAATATCTATTGGCTGGGTTATCATAGTTTGGTTGGGTATTAAAAGTTTTACAAGAACTTGTTTATAATGCCATGTATCCAATAGTAGGAGTGGGCTCCATCTCATTTTAGATGCCATTAGGTGATATCCTTGAACTTACCAGTGTTTTGTATGTACTTGGCTTAATTAAAAATGTCCTTTCAGTTTTAGTTATGATAAACCAACGATATGTGGCTGAGTTTGATGACCAACAGGTCCGCACTCGAAAGAGATGCTTTTATCTTGGTCGAGATTTGGCCAAAGGTATTCAAGGGAGTGGTCTCTACAGGTTGTAGGGGGATCCTATGAGAGCCCGAGTGAATTCCTCAAGTCTTTGGAGGATGTTGGATTAGAATTTTTAGAGTTGACGTTTCAAACCTCCAGCCAAGTTCATCATCAAAATGAAAACAAATTGAAGAGAAAGAAGCTGATCATAGTGATAACTTATTTGAGCTTTGGCACAAGAGGCTAGGTCACTTACACCATGGAGTGTTGAAAATATTGAAGGACATGGTGTAAGGATTTATGGGCTTCAAGGTTGAGAAGAAAGGAGTGTGTAAGGGCTATGCATTTGGAAAGCATGTGAAGGACGCATTTCCTAGCAGCAGATTACTAGGCTTGAAGGTTGAGAAGAAAGGAGTGTGTAAGGGCTATGCATTCGGAAAGCATGTGAACGCTGCATTTCCTAGCAGCAAGCATAGGTCAAGAGAGATTCTTGACCTAATCCACTTAGATGTACATGGACCCATGAGTTCATCTTCCTTATCATGTAACATTTCTTATGTGTCTTTTATTGATGATTCCTTTAGGAAACCCTGAACATTTACTTCATGAAGACCAAGTATGCAGTGTTTCAGAAGTCTCAAGAGTTTAAGGCTTTTGTAGAAAATCAAACAGAAAAGAAGATTAAGGTGTTATGTTTTGACAATGGAGGGGAGTATGTCTCCATGGAGTTTAACACTTTTTGCAGGCAAGAAGGGATCAAGACGGTGCTAACAATGCCCAACAATCCTCAATAGAATGGGATTGTAGAGAGGAAGAGTAATTCCATCATAGAGGCAACCGAATCTATTATGATCCACGATCGAGCTCTGCCCATGTGGTTTTGGGTAGAATCATGTCTTAAAACTGTCTATATTTTGAACAGGTGTGCTCATAGAGTTTTGAAGGACAAGACATTAGAGGAGGTATTTGTAGGTGAGAAGCCTTAGGTATTACATCTTCATGTTTTTGGTCCACATTCCATCTCAACATAATGTAGTTGTGAGTAGAGATGTCAAGTATAATGAGGATGTGTGGTCCTCCAAGTCTTAGGAACATCCAACAATGACTAAGGAGGTATAGGAGCTTGCTGTCCCAAAGGATGATTCACATATTTCAACAAAATCATATTCAAATCAGCAAGCCCCCTTGGAGGTGTTGGGGATGCCTCTTTACCTTCTAGTTTAGCTATAAAGCATAGGTGTCTCACCTAGACATTATAGGAGGTGTAGGAGCAACTTGGAGCTCCTAAGACTTTATTTCGGGTAAGTCATTATCCCAAGAAATTTTGAAATTATGTGGCATTGATGTCTTCCATCATTGATACAAAGCCTTCTAGTTTTGAGGAGGTAGTAGGTTAGCCAGCTTGGAAAGATGCCATGGTGGAATACAACTCCACGAAGAATAATTTGTGGAAGATTGTTCCTAGACCAGAAGGGAAGTTAGTGATTTACTGCATGTGGTTTTACAAGGTTAATCATGAAGTAGATGGTGGCATAGAGAATATCAAAACTCGGTTTGTGGCTAGAGGGTTCTCCTAGAAATAGGGAGTTGACTCTGTGGTTCTACAAGGTTAAGCATGAAGCAGATGGTAGCATAGAGAAATTCAAAGCTTAGTTTGTGCCATGTGGATAAAGGGTTATCCTAGAAATAGGAAGTTGACTATGAAGAGACTTTCTCTGTTGTTGCTAGGTATACCTCCATTAGATTCATTATGTCTCTAGCATTAATATTTGGTTATCATTTATAAGATGGATGTGAAGACAACTTTTCTTAATGGTCTAATTGAGGAGGAGGTGTACATAAAGTAGCGGAGAGGATTTTTGGGGTGTATCGCTGTGAGACCCATATTTCCAGGTTGAAGAAGGCCCTTTATGGGTTGAAGTAGGCACCATGTGCATGGTACTCCAGGATTGATGAGCATATTTGAGGTTTGGGTTTCAGTAAGACTAATGCAAATTGCAATCTTGTGGAAAAGGATTAGAAAAATACTATGTTTCACGGGGACCCGTCCCCCCCAAAAAAACCGAAGTACCTTGCGTTCCCGCATACCGGGGTCTTTTAAAGGGCTAGGAAATGTTTCCAATTGGTTGGGGACTCTATTGGGGACGTGGGGATGTTTAATCCATCCCTGGGTCAAATCGGGGACTTCTCGGGTACCGTACCGACATCCCTGAAAAAATTGGGGACAGATCCGCGAAATAATTCATAAAAAAATTAAAAAAAACCCTAAATCTATGTGCCACATAACCGGCCTGCGCGTAAAGGCGTTTTAACCCTACACAATATAATTTTTAGTAACCGCGTCTTCTCCCCCACACTTCATTTCTCTGCGTCATTTTTATTAACCGTGTCTTCGGTTCGCCTGCACACTCAGCCCTCTGCACGCCGCCTCACAGTTGGGATTTCTATTACATTCTCCCTCTACCTCGCACGCAGCCTCACAATTGACTTTTTGTTCCATTCTCCCTCGACCTCGCACGCAGCTTCACAGTCGGGCTTTCCGGCAACTGTTTTAATTTTTAGGCGCCGATTACAACAATTTATAGGGACCAGTTACAACAATTTTAAGGGGCTTTCGTTCCGGCACAGTTCGTGGACGTCATTCCGACACAGTTTGTGGATGGTTTGTGGACGATTTCTGGAAGTTTACATTGTACACAGTCTAGCCACGGAAATTTCGCTCGCGTTTATAGGTATGCGAGAGTTAGAAATTTCAAATGTTTTTATTTTTATTTTTATTGATAGATTATAGTTAGTGATGTTATTTAATTATTGTGTAATGTAGTTGTATTTTAAATTTTTATTTTCAGTTATAAACTTATATAGTATATACTAAATTTATTAATATTTATATATATTAAAAATTAAAATTTAATTATTAATATGACTATATATAATATATCGTATTTTTATTTTGTAATTTTGATAAATTATAAATTATAAATTTATAATATACACTGTACAGTGTGCTTAAAAGTTAAATTTTAATAATTTAATTTATAGTTGAGTCTAGTATACACTAGTGACTATACAGTTTTAAATTTATTATTTAATTTATAATTATTTTGTATTTATTAATAAAATTATAAATTATAATAGTAATTGTTAATGATTTTAATTTATTATTAATTAATAACTTAAGTGTATTATAATTTTTAAATTTTATACTTCAAGTTTAATAATTTAATTTACAGCTGAGTCTAGTATACACTAGTGACTATACAGTTTTAAATTTATTATTTAATTTATAATTATTTTATATTTATTAATAAAAATATAAATTATAATATTAATTGTTAAGTAATAATTTTAATTTATTATTAATTAATAACTTATTAAGTGTTTTACAATTTGTTTAGTTTATTATAATTTTTAAATTTTATACTTAAAAGTTAAATTTTAATAATTTAATTGTCTAGTATACACTAGTGACTATATAGTTTTAAATTTATTATTTCATTTATAATTATTTTATACTTATTAATAAAATTATAAATTATAATAGTAATTGTTAATTAATAATTTTAATTTATTAATAATTAATAACTTATTAAGTGTTTTACAATTTGTGTAGTGTATTATAATTTTTAAATTTTATAAACTTTTAATTTAGTAAACTTGGAACTGTAATATTAATATATTAATAATTATATTAATTAAAATTTTTAATTTACAGTAACAGCAGTAAGTTAGTAAGTTAGTGACATTATAAAATATCAAAATTAAAATTTATTATTTAATTTATTTTGAAATTTATAGTTCTAGGCTACAACAGTAAACTTCATAGTTATAGTTACAGGCTCACATTAATAAACTGAATAAATTAAAATATTAATTGTTAACTTCTAAAATCATGTAAAATTAAATATTAGTCTGAACTTTGAAGCCTCTTTTAAAACTTTTAATTTGAACATTTTAATTTGTCATGACTCATTTTGTAATTTGTTGAAATCCGTTAAATATTTCAGATGGACATCCCTTCTCAATCTCCTCAATTTGAAATGAGAGGACCTCCAAATACAATTCCTGAGTCCACTGAACACTCAATTTCCAATGCCATAAATGTCAAGAATTGTTGCGATTTGTCAAGAAGGTCACTCAAAACAAGAGGAAACATAGTGGTGGTTCAGAGCAATGGTTATGCAGCCTTTACAATCATGTATTTAAGGGCAACTACACTAGAGTTTATCATCATCTATTGGCTATTTCGGGTGATGGAGTAAAAATATGCACCTGCCATTGGAAAAAATAGTTGAAATGACTAAACTTCACATGGCTGCCACAGGTGGTACTATTCTTGCAGAGGAAGAGGAGGACAACCCTTCCATTTTTAAAAACCGAGAGTTTCTAGCTCAATGGAGTTCTCTCATGGAGAAACTCATGACCATGATCAAGTTGATTCAATAGGGGGTTCTAGTAACACAGTTTCAAGTAGGAAAGTTGTTGTCATAGAGATGTTCAATACACAACGCAAGGAGGAGGCAGATGATGCAGTCGCTGAATTTTTCTTTGCTAATGGAATATCATTTAATGCCACTCGTTCTCCTCTCTACAAAAAGATTATAAGGAAAGTACTTGCTGCTGGCCCATCATTTCAACCCCTTGGTTACAATAAAATGAGGACAACCTTGTTAGATAGAGGGGTCTCAAAGATGCAAGGGTTGATGGAAGGCCTTAGAAAATCATGGATTGTTTATGGGTGTTCAATCGTCATGGATGGTTGGACAAATATTCAACAAAGGCCTTTGTTGAACATCATTGTCACCTCTCCAAAAGGGCCCTATTTCTTGAGGGCAATTGATTGTTCTGGAAAGATGAAGGATGCAACTTTTCAGTTTGAGGTATTGAAAGATGCAATCGAAGAGATTGGTCCTACAAATGTAGTTCAGGTTATCACAGATGCTGCACCAATTTGTAGGTCCGTGGGGTTAATGATTCAAAGCAGGTATAAGCATATATTTTGGACCCCTTGTTGTGTGCATGCTTTGAACAATGCACTCAAAGACATTGGAAAAATTTCTTGGATCACTCGCATTATTTTGGATGCAAGAGAGGCACAAATGTTCATTTGCAACCACCATGCCTCTATCTATTTACAGGATTTATGCAAAGAAACATTTCTTGAAACCAACAGATACGAGGTATGCCACCTATTTCATTCTTCTTGACCATATGTTAGAGGTGTAGCATGCCTTAAAGGCCACTGTCATTAGTTCTGAGTGGTTTACATGAGGGGAATCAAAAATAGATCAGGGAAAGAAGGTAAGACAAATGTTGTTGAACGATGATTGGTGGATTGATGTGAAATACATAGTCTCTTTCACCTCTCCTATAGTGGAGCTAATCAGGTATGCAGGTTCAGAATCCCCTAACCTTGGGGAAATATATGAGTCAATTGATAGCATGATCAAAAAGATCAAGTCCATCATGCATCAGAGGGACCCCACTTTGGAGTTCTTTAATGAAATCCAAAAGTTGATAGAAAAGAGATGGAACAAGTTGAACACACCTCTTGATATGGCCGCTTATGCACTTAATCCAAAGTGGTACGTGGAGAGGGAAGGAAGAGTTGCACCAATAGATGATCCTGAGGTGAAATAGGGGTTTATTGATGCCATACAAAAGATGTTAACACTTGAGCAAGCAACCATAATTCGAGAACACTTTCTTGACTTTGCAATGTTCAATGACAACACTTTCTCTATTGCTGCAAAGGCAGATTTTTTGGGTATGGCACAAAGAAATACCAGTGGATGGTGGAGGATGTACGGGGACAAAGCCCCAAAAATTCGCACTTTGGCTATGTGTTTACTATCTCAGGTTGCTAGTTCCTCAGCTGCAGAAAGGAATTGGTCCACATATAGTTTTATCCACTCTATTAAGAGGAATAGGCTTACCTCTAAGAGAGCGGAAAAACTAGTTTATGTGCATAGTAGTCTTCGCCTTCTTACAAGGAAAGCACCAGAATATTTAGAGGGACCAACAACATGGTGGGATGTAGATCCCGAGGATGCTTCCCAGATTGATGATGAGGTGGATGGTGCATCTCTCCATGCATGATTGGTAAATGTACCATTAGATGACATTGAGTTGCAGTTGCAGGGCATTGATGATGATGAGAGAGAAGGTAGTGAGGCTCATGCATTTTTGCATAGTCTTAATGTAGAAGATCTAAATTTCTGAGTAGCTTCAATCTTCATGCTAGTATGGGCATTGAGTCAGGGACTCCCTTTTATGTTATTTTGAGACATTTAGGCTTTAGCCATTTGGCACCCACACTATGTACTGTTTTGGCATTTGCAGTTTTGGACTATCAACAATGTTTTTCCTAACTTTGGATATCTAATCTCCTAAATTATTAATCAACTTTTATTGACTCTTGAATCTCAGTTTCTTAACCACTTACTATTATAGACATTAGATTCATATCATTATAATTTGAATTTATAATTTATATGTGACTGTCTTAAGTTTTAATAATAAATTGTATTTGATTATGCGATTTAAGTTTTGGAATGATTGATGTATAGAATGTTTAAGTTTGTAACTTGTAAATTTTTTGTTATTCTAAAATTTGAATTTTGAAGTTATCATTGTTTTGCTTTG
>JZKD02S1822632.1:0-33851 GCA_000966675.3 Picea glauca
AGTTTAGTAACTAAACATAAAATTCAGTGGGATCAAATTCTTCCTCAAGTGGAGTTTGCATATAATGATTCTCTAAATAAAAGTACTAGTAAGAGCCCATTCCATATAGTATATGGACTACATCCCATAGGAATTTAAATGTTAAGGGATTTTGGACAAGCTAAATTTCGAAGTGCATAAGCAGAGGAATTCTCTACAAAAATGCAAAAATTACATGAACAAATCAAAGGAAAACTACATGATAGCAACCAAAGATACAAGAATAGAATAGATCAAAGAAGAAAATAGGTGAATTTTGAAGTTGGAGACCAATTCTTGTCACATCTAAGGAAGGAAAGATTCCCAAAAGGGAAATATGATAAATTGAAGTTGAAGAAGATAAGACCTTGTAAAATCCTCAGAAAATTTGTTGCAAATACTTATGAGATTGAACTACCAGAGGACTTTGAAATTTCACCAATATTTAGCATAGATGACTTATACCCTTATAAGTTGGATGACCCAGGAGGGAGAAATGAGCAACAAGACATACAGTGGATGTGATAAATACCTATAATAGAAAATCCTCAGATAGAAAATATTTTAGATCAAAGAGTTACTAAAAGAACCAGGAGGAAGGTTTATTATGAATATCTAGTTAAATGTAAGAATCATCCAGTAGAAGAGGTTCATTGGTTGACAAAGGAAAACATTCGGAAGAATGAAAAGGAAGTCGAGGAGCTCATGGACAAGATCCCATGAATATTTTGTCCAGGGGAGTATGATGCAAGAGAATCATCGTCATCATTTAATGAGGCATGATGGAAGATGACTTAGCATATAGCGCAATGTTTAAAACTAGTTTGGATCCCATGGACAAAGCTTCAATTTAATTTTGAGGCTATTGTAATTAAATATCCCATGATATATTAAGACTAGAGCCATTGGATACGCTCCAAAAATATGTAACTTTCTTTAATACCTATAGCATTGTACATATTTTGAGCATCGACTCATATCTAAATTGCAATTGTTCATTTATTATAATCAACTTAGTGGTAGGAAATTTTTAATTTGTGATATGAAAGCACTAGAATAGTCTAGAGAGAGGGATCGAGAAGCCCCTTCATGAATAAATCAATGTATTCTATTCCAAGAAGAGGTTATTTCTGTAAAAGGTTGTGGAAACATTTTGTTCATTACTGATGAATAAATATGGACGAAGAGAATTGCTCACACATTTTTGAGATTGTGAACTTGTTCATTTTTTTGAAACTGAATAGATGTTGTGTTATTATCTCTATGTATGAACCTATATCTTAATGTTTTATGGAATGAGTTCTTAATATTGTTATAAGTTTCAATTATTTCTCTTCTGATAATCTTAGTCCAAAGAGTGCATAGTGCCAACGCAATGTGTGCAGAGGCTGAACCGTTTATAGGTTCACAAGCTTAGGAGGGATAATGCAAGTTTGCACAACGAAAGTGAACGGAGTGCGCATAAATTCAATGTAGTGTAAAAGATCGAAGGGGATACCAATGCAAGGAGCACACAGAGGAAACACTTCTTTAAGTGTTGATAAAGCTCAGGAGAGTTAGCGTAATGAGTGTGCATGCGACTTTTCCATGTACCAAGCTCACGAGAGAAGTGAAAAGTGTGCACCATAGTTTGAGTCATTCAAGTTAAGAAGCTCAAGGAGGGATAAAGAGAATAAGTCCCCAAGACAAGAATCTCTTTGTTTAAGTTCTAACAGAAAATATATGTTCGGAAGGAGTCAAAATCCCTCACAACCATTCTATTAGTTGAATAAGCGTGGTCACTAAGTCCTAATTCTTTTGTACTTCGCTGCTCCGGAAGTCTGAATTTGTTTGTTGCAAGTGAGGCAAGGATCCCTGAAGCTCCCAAGCTTGGAGTAAATGATGCAGTCCCCCTACCTTAGTAGGGTTCTGCAACCTCCCAGTGTCTGGATCGATCTTCTTCTGAGCTAAAATGGCTCTTCGGGATCCTGCTATAACCCTTTGAACGAATCCACACGTTCTTCATGAAAACCTGCCCTACACAACTTAACACCAGGCACGAGCCTTACATCTCCATGCGACCACAAATTGGCCTTAGCACAAGTGCCTTTCGCAACTCACAAGTTCGTTAGTCGAAGACCCTCGACTCCTGTTTCTCCAAACACCAATACTCGAGATGTGATACGGGTATGGCTCCTCCTTGTTAGTGCCTTCCACACATAACCACCGGTAAGGGATAAGTGCTAGCACTACTCACAACTCGCGACTTCACGAGTTGGAGTGTTGAAACCTCATGCTCCTCCTTTGCGAAATCCCAAATCACGATAAGTTAGTGATGGGTTGCCTCCTTTATCACTACTTGCAACTCACGAATTTGCGAGTTGGAGTGTTGAACCTTCGTGATCCTCCTTTACGAAACCCCGAAACACAGAAGGTAAAAGATGGGTTGGCTTCTTCCAAGGTGACGTGTGTCCACCACTTGTCACCCGCTTCCACCTTTCTCTGGGCGTTTGTTGTTATGCCACCTGTCAAACATGAGGTCCCCACCTAACGGATGTGCCACGTGTTCGCACGAGCCCTCAACGCTTGACACTTCATGACTTCTGCAGTCGAAAATAAATTATTTCAATCCCCGAACCCTCGATACATGATACCATGTGGAGGTTCTGATACAACAGTTCTCTCGTGGCTTGGATCCAACAGTCTGGATCTCCTTCCTTGCTCCTCACAAATTAGGACTTCACGAAACCAGGAATTTGGTCTGTCCTCCAAACTCACAAACCCCAAATTCGCAAAATGATCCAGATCTCTTCCACCTATCCTCCAAAATGGACGGTCCTAATGCTTTTGGTACTTGACGATTCCTCTTCCTTCTGCTGTTATGAGGATTAAACCTCGCGCAACTTTTCTAGATCCAATGGATCACGACAACTCAACACTTCTCCCTCGAAGTTTATGCCATCCGTTCTACCCTTCTATGCATATTCCCAGGGATTAAACCCCTCGCACTTTATCCTGGATCCGCTGACTATCGGTCATTGGTGTTAGATCTGATGGCCCAGATCCTTTTTCCTGTGCACCTCCCAGGGACTAAACGCCATGCATGCATCCTTGATCAAACGAATTTCAGGCCACTGCGCTCTAGATCTGATAGCTAGCATGATTTAGTGATCTCGGTGATTGCAAGTATGGGGTGCAGCCTCCTCTACTCCTCCAACTTCTGATTCCTAAATGTGTGGATATCCAAGGGTTTAAACCCTGTGTTCCCTCACCTGATCCAACTGTTGTCGGGTATTGGCGCTAGATCTGATGATTCAGATCTAGCCTCCTTACGCGCTCTCCTCTTGCTGCCTGGACGTAGATTCAATGCTCTAGATATTTCTTCCCAGTGTTGATCCAATGACAGTTGTGCTCTTCCTCTTGAGCTTTCTTGTCTTTTTGACTTAGAAGATTTTCTAAGTCTCGAAGGTCTCGACCTTTCACTTTTCCTCTTGCGAGCCTGGTTCCTTTGGGTCTCGTCTGCGTTATAGAAACACTGCCCCTTCTCAGCTTCATCCTCTTAGATATTTACTCCTACACACACTTTGCGTTCAAGGATTTCGAATAACTCAGATTCGAGAAGTTTCCTAAAAAGGAAAACTCCTTACGCCCACCTGGCGTTCTTTTGCTCGATGCACAACTTGCAGAGCCTACAGAGTGCTCAACAACTCTGTAAGTGTCTCTCCTCAACACTTATTCTCTCTGAACTCCAAATGGAGTTCCTTAGTGCACTCTATGCACTCTCTTGATTCCCTCTTGGCAGAGCTCTCCAGAACCTTCAATAGTTCTGTCTTCCCTGAACTTGAGACAAAGTTCCTTCCTACGCACTCCTTGCACCTCTATTGATGAAGGTTCAAATCTATCCCTCTTGAGATTTCCTGAGGTTGTCTCACCTCTGTCAACGCACACCTTGTGGACTATGTACACTCCTTGCACTCGAAAACTCCAAGATAGGAAGAAATTGAAACTTATGAAATGCTTCACTAGTTATGCATTTAAAACTTGAAATGCATAAAAACATGTAAACATCAAACACACAGTATGCAGGAAAAACTATTTTTCTATTAATATGTATGTCTATACAAATGTTTACAAAGAATGGACTGTAACAAGTCTCAACTCCCTCTCAAGATTTCTCTACCTGAGATCTCTCTTCCTAACTCTCTACCCCGAGTCTTATTATTCTCTAACTTATTCTTTTCAAAATGAAGGATCCCATGAGCTTATCCTCAACCACCGTCTCTGAGCTATCACTATCACAGAGAAGCTCCTACAACTACATTACATAAATGGATGCCCAGTCATAACTACATCTTGGGATTGTTGCAGTCTACCATTTAAGGCAAACTCAACCACTTCCTGAACATATGCGTGGTCGACTCTTACAGCCTTACAAAATTTATTGAAATTTTGAATTTCAAAATTGAGAGGGTTGTGCCTCTCCCTTTCTCCATTAAATGCATGTTGGATGTGTTGGCTGGCTGGCACGCTGCTGACGTGGAGTGATGCTCCTGCATCATACTCCTTAGTTGGAAAAATCATGATCTCTTGATCATGAGATCCTTTTCTCCAGTGTTGAAATCCACCTGGATCCCAAACTTTCCCTTGGAGATGTCCATCTGCTCCTCTGCCTTGTTGTTGTTGTTGTTGTTGTTGTTACTACTCTGTTGCTCTTCCAGGCTCCCTTTTTCTCAACTTATCATTACTGGAAGTCTCTACTGCTGAACTCAACATCAGCCTTCTGATTTCTGATTTCTTCAATTACCTCATCCAGCTGCTCCAATGGTTGGCTCTTTGTATGCAGTCTTCTCTACCGCACTTCTGTTTCCTCAATGGGCATATCTGTTTGATCTCCCCTTCTATATTTATCTACCTTTGTGGCACTGAGTGCCCACTCTGCTGTAGATTCCAATTCTTCAGTCTCCTCACTGAGATGTTGCTCATATTCTTCTTGTGACAGTTCTATTGCTGCCATTTCTCCTGCTGGCATACTTCCAACTTCTTCCAGCTTCTCCTGGGGCTGGTATGCTCCACTACCTTCTTCCAACTTAGCCTGTTGGATGTGAAATATTTGCACCATCACCCTTCTCTCCAGGGCTTCCAATTCTTCACACAGATCAACAAAATCTGTGTTGTCTACTTCCTCTTCTGTTGTAGGCTTCAGTGTTGCAGTCATCTCCTATTCAGCTTCCCGACTAAAAATTTTGAGCATTTCGGCTGAATGCTCATCTTCTGATCCTTGGGAAAATGTCAGTGTCTGTTCCATTTCTTCTTCCATGACAGTTTCTACTTGCTTTCCTTCTTCTATTTCTACATCTGCAACACATGCTCTGGCCTCAACTGGGCTATCTGGTAGGAATTCCCGAATTCCCACAATCATTAGAATGCTCTTCTGATCCTCCTTCTGGATGCTGCAAGTTTTTAAATTGTCATCATATTCATTCACATGGTTTTAAAAACCACATGAATCTTCACTTATCACCACTCCTTATTGACCTAAACTCACTCCTAAGTCCCCGAGACTTCCATACATTCTCACTTCTTTTCCCCTGCCCACTTGGGAATTTGGGAATTTTCTACTGCCCACTTGGCAGTCTATGAGATCTAATGATCCAATCTCATTTCCCACTTTGAAATATTAACTTTCACCACTTCTCCCTTAACATTACATAAGACCTCCTACTGATCTCTTCCCATTTCCAACCTGGCAACTCGAAAGTTCACTTCTGCCCACCTGGCAGTTTATGAGATCCTCTGCTAATCTCATATCATTGCCCACCTGGAAATATTATTTTTTGTTGTTGTCCTCTTGATAGTCTATGATATCCTCCATTGATCTCATTCCATTTCCCACCTGGAAATTCAAAATTTCATCCCCGCCCTCCTGACAGTTTATGAGATCTGAAACTGATCCCTCTTCCTCATCACTGAGGGTTCCTCCAACTTTTGGCTCACAGATGTAAACCAAATCTGCATCACTGAGGCTTTAAGCATGCCTTATCCACTTCCTCAACTCTTGTTGTTGTTTCTTGGCCAACAACTTTTGAACATACCATTTGGCTTTCCTGTTCAGAGGCCATTCATACCTTTAATGTACCTTTGCCTCTTGCTGCATCTTCAATGTCAGTTGTTCCATTCTCGCCCTTATCTCGACGAGTTATTTGTCAATATATTCTTTACTCATCTGTTGGTGGTCTCCTCTTCCACCATGTTCACGTCCTTCAATAGCCATTTCCATATTTTACCTACCCTCCTGGAAATTGTATGGATCACTCTATGCCTGAGAGCATCTCCATGTCCTCCTACAACTCGCCTGGCTATCTATCATTTGTTGCACACCTTGCAAAAATCATCAAAGAGATTTAACACCCTACTTATTTCACCTGTTGTATACAGATGAATCTCTGCTTCTGATTCCACTTGATGTTACCAGAATTTCTCCCACCATCTCTCCTTTGTCTGTGAACAAAGTAACAATCTCCTCTTTCTCTTTTATCTGAAATCTATAGACAAAAATGTTCTCTGATACCACTTGATGGTGTGTATCAGAGAATTTTCTTTATCTACTCTCCCTCCCTCTACCTATAGTCTACAGACAT
Organism: Picea glauca; assembly: GCA_000966675.3. Taxonomy (NCBI): domain Eukaryota; kingdom Viridiplantae; phylum Streptophyta; class Pinopsida; order Pinales; family Pinaceae; genus Picea; species Picea glauca. The sequence continues at coordinate 6,636 of JZKD02S1822632.1, forward strand.
AAAGTAGCTCTAATACCACTTGATGTAGTCCCCCTACCTAAACAGGGTTATGTGACCTCCCAGTCTCTAGATTGATCTTCTTCTGTGATGAAATGGCTCTTCGGGCTCCTGTTGGAACCCTCTGAATGAATCCATAGGACCTTCATGAAAACCCACCCTACACAAATTAACACCAGGCGCGAGCCTTACATCTCCATGCGACCACAACCTGGCCTTAGCACAAGCACCTTTCACAACTCGTGAGTTCGTGAGTCGAAGACCCTTGACTCCTCTTTATCCAAACACTGATACCCAGGATGAAATACAGGTATGGCTCCTCCTTGTTAGATCCTTCCACACATAACCAACGACTAGGGCTAAGTGCTAGCACTACTCACAACTTGCGACTTCGTAAGTTGGACTGTTTAACCCTCGTGCTCCTCCTTTGCAAAATCCTGAACCATGATAAGTCAGCGATGGGTTGACTCCTTTAGCACTACTCACAACTCGTGACTTCATGAGTTGGAGTGTTGAACCCTCATTCTCCTGCTTTGCGAAACCCCCAAAACGAGAAAGGTCAAAGATGGGTTGGCTCCTTCCAAGGTGACGTGTGTCCACCACCTGTCACCTGCTTCCACCTTTCTTTGGGTGTTTGTTGTTACACCACCTATCAACCATGTGGTCCCCACCTAACGAATGTGCCACGTGTTTGCAGGAGCCCTTGGCGCCTGACACTTCACGACTTCTGCAGTCGAAAAGAAATTCTTTCAACCCACGAACCCCCAATACATGTTACCACATGGAGGTTCTGATCCAACGGTTCTCTCGTGGCTTGGATCCAACGGTCTGGATCTCCTTCCCTGGTCCTCACAGCTCGAGACTTCATAAAACCAAGAATTTGGTTTTCCCTCCAAACTCACGAACCCTGAATTCACGAAAATATCCATATCTTTGCCACCTATCCTCCAAAATAGATGGTCCTGATGCTTTCAGGACTTGACGAATCCTATTCCTTCTTTTGTTATGAGGTTTAAACCTTGTGCACCTTTTCTAGATTCGATGGCTCATGGTAACTCGACACTTCTCCCTTGAATTTTCTGTCGTCCATTCTACCCTTTTGTGCAGCGTCCCAAGGATTAAACCCCTCACACTTTCTCCTGGATCTGACAACTATCAGTCCTTGGTGCTAGATTTGACGGCCCAGATCCTTTTTTCTGTGCACCTCCCATGGACTAAATGCCATGCACGTATCCTTGATCCAGTGGTTCTCAGGCCACTGTGCTCCAGATCCGACGATTGGCGCAATTTTGCTATCTTGGTGATTGCAAGTTTGGGGTGCAACCTCCTCTACTCCTCCAACTTCCGATTCCATAATGTGTAGATATCCAAGGGTTTAAACCCTGTGTGCCTTATCCTGATCCAATGATTGTTGGGTATTGTCACTATATCTGATGGTTTAGATCTGACCTCCTTGCATTCTCTCCTCCTTCTACCCGGACGTAGATTCAACGGTTCAGATATTTCTTCACAGTGTTGATCCAATGACAGTTATGCTCTTCCTCCTGAGATTTCTTGGCTTTTTGACTTAGAATAATTTCTAAGTCTCGAAGGTATCGACCTTCAAATCTTCCTCTTGTGAGCCCAGTTCCTTTGGGTCTCATCTCTCTTATAGAAATGTTGCCCCTTCTGAGCTTCATCCTCTCAAAGAGTTACTCCTATGCACACTTTGCATTCTAGGATCTCGAATAACTCTGATTCAAGAGGTTTTCTGGAAAAGAAAACTCCTTACACCCACCTGAAATTCTTCTGCTCGATGCACACCTTCCAGAGCCTACAGAGTGTTCAACAACTATGTAAGTGTCTCTCCTCGACACTTCTTCTCTCTGAACTTGAAATAGAGTTCCCTAGTGCAGTCTATGCACTCGCTCGATGCCCTCTTGGTAGAGCTCTCCAAAACCTTCAGTAGTTTTTTCTTCCCTAAACTCGAGACAGAGTTCCTTCCTATGCACTCCTTGCACCTCTACTGATGAAGGATCAACGCTATCCCTCTTGATATTTCCTGAGGTTGTCTCACCTCTGTCAATGCACACCTTGCAAACTATGTGCACTCCTTGCACTCGGAAACTCCAAGACACGAAGAAAGTGAAACTTATGAAATGCTTCACCAGTTATGCATTTAAAACATGAAATGCATAAGAACATGTAAACATAAAACACACAATATGCAGGAAAAATTGTTTTTCTATTAATCTGTATGTCTATACAAATGTTTACAAAGACTAGACTGTAACAAGTCTTAGCTCCCTCTCGAGATCTCTCTACCTGAGATCTCTCTTCCTAACTCTCTACCCTGAGTCCTGTTATTCTCTAACTTCTTATTTTAAAAATGAGGGCTCCCTTGAGCTTATCTTCAACCACTGTCTCTAAGCTATCACTATCACAAAGAAGCTCCTACAGCTACATTACATAAATGGATGGCCAGTCCTGACTACATCTTGGGATTGTTGCAGGCTAGCATTTAAGGCAACGTCAACCACTTCCTAAACAAATGTGTGTTCGGATCTTATAGACTTACAAAATTTATTGAAATTTAGAATTTCAAAATTGAGAGGGTTGTGCCTCTCCCTTTCTCCATTAAATGCATTTTGGATGTGCTAGATGGCTGCCATGCTGCTGACGTGGAGATATTCTCCTGCATCAGTAAATCCCTACCATATATTCATGGGTGAATGTGAATTTTTGGATGCCTGATTGATTTAGAGATTAAACACTTCGGGGAAGTTTGATCGTTGTTACACATGGTGAGAATATCCCAAACCTATGAATCTTAGACTAAATTTGGATTGTTGATCTAGAGGAGCATGGACCATTGATCCTTGGACTTTTCGTGAGTTCAGAGGCCCGACTATTCAGGGAAGTGAATCGATTTTTGTTGGGGAGGAAAAAATCTTGAAGAAGGAAGTCCCAGAGTGCCATATATCCATTTCATGAGACGCTTGGTCATAAGTTGTGGTCGCATGCATGGGTTTCCTGGACCAAAGGGAACCTCACGAATTTACATTTTGTGCCTGTGTACTGTAAAACCTATGGGTAAGTTATGTGTAGTGGTCGGTGGGATCCCAAGAGCCACTCTGGATCCTATGTATTTTGATCCTAAGACTAAGAGGTCATGCAGTCCCATAAGGGGTTTGCATCAATGGGAAAGGTATTGTCATTGAAAATATATTGAATAAGAAAAGGACGATGGAGATGTGAATGGGAGTAATTAAGATAAGTTAGATAAATCAAGAAAAATTTAATACCCCATCCCTTAGAATTCCCTTTAGGGGGCATGTATGTTACAAAGTGGTATTAGAGAAGGAAAATACACTTGGACTTCTTGGGGTCATGAAAGAGTTGAATAATTTTATTAGAAAATTATAAAGGGAAGGATATACTACTCTACTCTATTTATAAGAATTTACTAATAGCTAGTTATGTGACCAGGTATTTAGGCCTTCAAGCACGTTATAATTTGTTTGCGAAAAGGTAGTTTCTTCGTGGTATAGCAGGAGGCCAAGTGATGGTAATTACACCACCATAAGAATGGAACTATGGCCTCAATGATGACCACGTGTTCCTTAATGTAGGCTCCAAAAAACACCAACATGAAGTAACTTTCTTTATCTCATGTGTGACTTATGTGTGCAATTCTCATCAGAACCATCGACCCTTTAGTGTAAGCCATGACTACTTTCTCGATCTATAACGATGTTGATCGTTGATCCTACCATAATCGATGATCACGATTTCAAATCTTACCCACCCTGGTTTTTACCAACAAGACCCCAACCAACGATGGATATTAACAAACTGTCTTATCCTATGGTTCCTAAGTCCCTATTTTACCTAGGGCATGGAAGACCAATGCATTTCAATGTGAAAAATTTGACCCTAGAATCTTGGGACTCATAATAACCCGAACAATAATTATTTACAAGGATTTATTAAAATAGTTTTTAATGTAGAGAGAAACACAATTATATGTTTTTTTTTTGCAACTAAATAGGGACTGTATGCTACTATGAAACACTATATTTCTATAGAATAATATCAGTTTAGAAATGTACCATCTTGTTTTTAAGATAATGGACAAGTTGACTAACATAGAACTATTTATTGTCATCACTTAACCAGTTCGAGATTTGCTAGACAAGCTATAAGAAAAGTGATGGTGAACCACTATGAATGGGGGGAGAGTTCCCACAACAAAGAAGAAGAAAATAATGAAAGGGGAGTTGTAGAAACCCCTCCAAACTTGAGACTGTGAGAATACTCAGGGAAGATTTGCAAATATTTAAGGATGAAAATGACATACTATTGAAGGAGAAGGAATGTAGACCGAGATAAATGTGGTCCTACTACAAAGTCTATTAGAAATACAAAAGAAATTTCAACATGGGAAAATACGAGCCTAAAAAAACCCATAGTTTACCTAAAATGCAGAGGCAAAGACCTGAAATAAACAATGCAAGAAGAAACCCTCTCAATAAGGCTCGTCATGGAGCCAAGACACATGCCAAAACCAATAGTTCATCTAAGGATTCCTCTAGCGAAGGAGTAGAAAGATCCAAAGAACTGTCCAACAATGAGACTAGCTCACTTTCCCAGAAGAGGGGGAAGAAAAGGAAGTAATCCAAGGGATGAGACCCCGAGGAATTTAAGAAGTCCAAGCCAGCTACTTTTGATGGGGAAATCAAGAAAGGGGAAGAGGAAAAATCTTGGATATTGGGCTTGAAAAGGTATTTTAGAGTTCATAACTACTATGAGAACTTGAAATCATGAATATTTATATTGAATTTCAATGGAAAGGTCTCTATCTGGTGCGAATACCTTCTAAATGTAAAGGGAATATGGGAAAAGGAGTTGTCTTGGAATAAATTTGAGAAATACTTCAAGAAGAAGTACCTTTCTAAGAGGTACTTTGATGAAAATATGAAGGATTTCTATCAACTGAAACTAGGAAAACTCACTATAGATTAATACATCAACAAGTTTCTAGAATTGATGAGGTACGTACCCTACATAAAGGATGAAAATTTAAATATGCGTTGATTTCTTAGTGGCCTTCCTTGATCCTTCCAAAACAGGATTTAATTTGGTGAAATTAAAACCATGAAAGATTACATTCGAAAGGATAGATATTGTTACCATAAACTCAACCAAAAAGAAGAACACACCAAGGAATGGAAAAAGAAAAATAAGATAGGATTTAAGAAGATGGGAGTTAAACCTTCAAGGNCCTTCTTCCAACTTAGCCTGTTGGATGTGAAATATTTGCACCATCACCCTTCTCTCCAGGGCTTCCAATTCTTCACACAGATCAACAAAATCTGTGTTGTCTACTTCCTCTTCTGTTGTAGGCTTCAGTGTTGCAGTCATCTCCTATTCAGCTTCCCGACTAAAAATTTTGAGCATTTCGGCTGAATGCTCATCTTCTGATCCTTGGGAAAATGTCAGTGTCTGTTCCATTTCTTCTTCCATGACAGTTTCTACTTGCTTTCCTTCTTCTATTTCTACATCTGCAACACATGCTCTGGCCTCAACTGGGCTATCTGGTAGGAATTCCCGAATTCCCACAATCATTAGAATGCTCTTCTGATCCTCCTTCTGGATGCTGCAAGTTTTTAAATTGTCATCATATTCATTCACATGGTTTTAAAAACCACATGAATCTTCACTTATCACCACTCCTTATTGACCTAAACTCACTCCTAAGTCCCCGAGACTTCCATACATTCTCACTTCTTTTCCCCTGCCCACTTGGGAATTTGGGAATTTTCTACTGCCCACTTGGCAGTCTATGAGATCTAATGATCCAATCTCATTTCCCACTTTGAAATATTAACTTTCACCACTTCTCCCTTAACATTACATAAGACCTCCTACTGATCTCTTCCCATTTCCAACCTGGCAACTCGAAAGTTCACTTCTGCCCACCTGGCAGTTTATGAGATCCTCTGCTAATCTCATATCATTGCCCACCTGGAAATATTATTTTTTGTTGTTGTCCTCTTGATAGTCTATGATATCCTCCATTGATCTCATTCCATTTCCCACCTGGAAATTCAAAATTTCATCCCCGCCCTCCTGACAGTTTATGAGATCTGAAACTGATCCCTCTTCCTCATCACTGAGGGTTCCTCCAACTTTTGGCTCACAGATGTAAACCAAATCTGCATCACTGAGGCTTTAAGCATGCCTTATCCACTTCCTCAACTCTTGTTGTTGTTTCTTGGCCAACAACTTTTGAACATACCATTTGGCTTTCCTGTTCAGAGGCCATTCATACCTTTAATGTACCTTTGCCTCTTGCTGCATCTTCAATGTCAGTTGTTCCATTCTCGCCCTTATCTCGACGAGTTATTTGTCAATATATTCTTTACTCATCTGTTGGTGGTCTCCTCTTCCACCATGTTCACGTCCTTCAATAGCCATTTCCATATTTTACCTACCCTCCTGGAAATTGTATGGATCACTCTATGCCTGAGAGCATCTCCATGTCCTCCTACAACTCGCCTGGCTATCTATCATTTGTTGCACACCTTGCAAAAATCATCAAAGAGATTTAACACCCTACTTATTTCACCTGTTGTATACAGATGAATCTCTGCTTCTGATTCCACTTGATGTTACCAGAATTTCTCCCACCATCTCTCCTTTGTCTGTGAACAAAGTAACAATCTCCTCTTTCTCTTTTATCTGAAATCTATAGACAAAAATGTTCTCTGATACCACTTGATGGTGTGTATCAGAGAATTTTCTTTATCTACTCTCCCTCCCTCTACCTATAGTCTACAGACATAAAGTAGCTCTAATACCACTTGATGTAGTCCCCCTACCTAAACAGGGTTATGTGACCTCCCAGTCTCTAGATTGATCTTCTTCTGTGATGAAATGGCTCTTCGGGCTCCTGTTGGAACCCTCTGAATGAATCCATAGGACCTTCATGAAAACCCACCCTACACAAATTAACACCAGGCGCGAGCCTTACATCTCCATGCGACCACAACCTGGCCTTAGCACAAGCACCTTTCACAACTCGTGAGTTCGTGAGTCGAAGACCCTTGACTCCTCTTTATCCAAACACTGATACCCAGGATGAAATACAGGTATGGCTCCTCCTTGTTAGATCCTTCCACACATAACCAACGACTAGGGCTAAGTGCTAGCACTACTCACAACTTGCGACTTCGTAAGTTGGACTGTTTAACCCTCGTGCTCCTCCTTTGCAAAATCCTGAACCATGATAAGTCAGCGATGGGTTGACTCCTTTAGCACTACTCACAACTCGTGACTTCATGAGTTGGAGTGTTGAACCCTCATTCTCCTGCTTTGCGAAACCCCCAAAACGAGAAAGGTCAAAGATGGGTTGGCTCCTTCCAAGGTGACGTGTGTCCACCACCTGTCACCTGCTTCCACCTTTCTTTGGGTGTTTGTTGTTACACCACCTATCAACCATGTGGTCCCCACCTAACGAATGTGCCACGTGTTTGCAGGAGCCCTTGGCGCCTGACACTTCACGACTTCTGCAGTCGAAAAGAAATTCTTTCAACCCACGAACCCCCAATACATGTTACCACATGGAGGTTCTGATCCAACGGTTCTCTCGTGGCTTGGATCCAACGGTCTGGATCTCCTTCCCTGGTCCTCACAGCTCGAGACTTCATAAAACCAAGAATTTGGTTTTCCCTCCAAACTCACGAACCCTGAATTCACGAAAATATCCATATCTTTGCCACCTATCCTCCAAAATAGATGGTCCTGATGCTTTCAGGACTTGACGAATCCTATTCCTTCTTTTGTTATGAGGTTTAAACCTTGTGCACCTTTTCTAGATTCGATGGCTCATGGTAACTCGACACTTCTCCCTTGAATTTTCTGTCGTCCATTCTACCCTTTTGTGCAGCGTCCCAAGGATTAAACCCCTCACACTTTCTCCTGGATCTGACAACTATCAGTCCTTGGTGCTAGATTTGACGGCCCAGATCCTTTTTTCTGTGCACCTCCCATGGACTAAATGCCATGCACGTATCCTTGATCCAGTGGTTCTCAGGCCACTGTGCTCCAGATCCGACGATTGGCGCAATTTTGCTATCTTGGTGATTGCAAGTTTGGGGTGCAACCTCCTCTACTCCTCCAACTTCCGATTCCATAATGTGTAGATATCCAAGGGTTTAAACCCTGTGTGCCTTATCCTGATCCAATGATTGTTGGGTATTGTCACTATATCTGATGGTTTAGATCTGACCTCCTTGCATTCTCTCCTCCTTCTACCCGGACGTAGATTCAACGGTTCAGATATTTCTTCACAGTGTTGATCCAATGACAGTTATGCTCTTCCTCCTGAGATTTCTTGGCTTTTTGACTTAGAATAATTTCTAAGTCTCGAAGGTATCGACCTTCAAATCTTCCTCTTGTGAGCCCAGTTCCTTTGGGTCTCATCTCTCTTATAGAAATGTTGCCCCTTCTGAGCTTCATCCTCTCAAAGAGTTACTCCTATGCACACTTTGCATTCTAGGATCTCGAATAACTCTGATTCAAGAGGTTTTCTGGAAAAGAAAACTCCTTACACCCACCTGAAATTCTTCTGCTCGATGCACACCTTCCAGAGCCTACAGAGTGTTCAACAACTATGTAAGTGTCTCTCCTCGACACTTCTTCTCTCTGAACTTGAAATAGAGTTCCCTAGTGCAGTCTATGCACTCGCTCGATGCCCTCTTGGTAGAGCTCTCCAAAACCTTCAGTAGTTTTTTCTTCCCTAAACTCGAGACAGAGTTCCTTCCTATGCACTCCTTGCACCTCTACTGATGAAGGATCAACGCTATCCCTCTTGATATTTCCTGAGGTTGTCTCACCTCTGTCAATGCACACCTTGCAAACTATGTGCACTCCTTGCACTCGGAAACTCCAAGACACGAAGAAAGTGAAACTTATGAAATGCTTCACCAGTTATGCATTTAAAACATGAAATGCATAAGAACATGTAAACATAAAACACACAATATGCAGGAAAAATTGTTTTTCTATTAATCTGTATGTCTATACAAATGTTTACAAAGACTAGACTGTAACAAGTCTTAGCTCCCTCTCGAGATCTCTCTACCTGAGATCTCTCTTCCTAACTCTCTACCCTGAGTCCTGTTATTCTCTAACTTCTTATTTTAAAAATGAGGGCTCCCTTGAGCTTATCTTCAACCACTGTCTCTAAGCTATCACTATCACAAAGAAGCTCCTACAGCTACATTACATAAATGGATGGCCAGTCCTGACTACATCTTGGGATTGTTGCAGGCTAGCATTTAAGGCAACGTCAACCACTTCCTAAACAAATGTGTGTTCGGATCTTATAGACTTACAAAATTTATTGAAATTTAGAATTTCAAAATTGAGAGGGTTGTGCCTCTCCCTTTCTCCATTAAATGCATTTTGGATGTGCTAGATGGCTGCCATGCTGCTGACGTGGAGATATTCTCCTGCATCAGTAAATCCCTACCATATATTCATGGGTGAATGTGAATTTTTGGATGCCTGATTGATTTAGAGATTAAACACTTCGGGGAAGTTTGATCGTTGTTACACATGGTGAGAATATCCCAAACCTATGAATCTTAGACTAAATTTGGATTGTTGATCTAGAGGAGCATGGACCATTGATCCTTGGACTTTTCGTGAGTTCAGAGGCCCGACTATTCAGGGAAGTGAATCGATTTTTGTTGGGGAGGAAAAAATCTTGAAGAAGGAAGTCCCAGAGTGCCATATATCCATTTCATGAGACGCTTGGTCATAAGTTGTGGTCGCATGCATGGGTTTCCTGGACCAAAGGGAACCTCACGAATTTACATTTTGTGCCTGTGTACTGTAAAACCTATGGGTAAGTTATGTGTAGTGGTCGGTGGGATCCCAAGAGCCACTCTGGATCCTATGTATTTTGATCCTAAGACTAAGAGGTCATGCAGTCCCATAAGGGGTTTGCATCAATGGGAAAGGTATTGTCATTGAAAATATATTGAATAAGAAAAGGACGATGGAGATGTAAATGGGAGTAATTAAGATAAGTTAGATAAAGCAAGAAAAATTTAAGACCCCATCCCTTAGAATGCCCTTTAGGGGGCATGTATGTTACAAAGTGGTATTAGAGAAGGAAAATACACTTGGACTTCTTGGGATCATGAAAGAGTTGAATAATTTTATTAGAAAATTATAAAGGGAAGGATATACTACTCTACCCTATTTATAAGAATTTACTAATAGCTAGTGATGTGACCAGGTATTTAGGCCTTCAAGCACGTTATAATTTGTTTACGAAAAAGTAGTTTCTTCATGGTATAGCAGGAGGCCAAGTGATGGTAATTACACCACCATAAGAATGTAACTATGGCCTCAATGATGACCACGTGTTCCTTAATGGAGGCTCCGAAAAACACCAACATGAAGTAACTTTCTTTAGCTCATGTGTGACTTATGTGTGCAATTCTCATCAGAACCATCGACCCTTTAGTGTAAGCCATGACTACTTTCTTGATCTATAATGATGTTGATCGTTGATCCTACCATAATCAATGATCACGATTTCAAATCTTACCCACCCTGATTTTTACCAACAAGACCCCAACCAACGATGGATATTAACAAACTGTCTTATCCTATGGTTCCTAAGTCCCTATTTTACCTAGGGAATGGAAGACCAATGCATTTCAATGTGAAAAATTTGACCCTAGAATCTTGAGACTCATAATAACCCGAACAATAATTATTTACAAGGATTTATTAAAATAGTTCTTAATGTAGAGAGAAACACAATTATATGTTGTTTTTTTGCAACTAAATAGGGACTGTATGCTACTATGAAACACTATATTTCTATAGAATAATATCAGTTTAGAAATGTACCATCTTGTTTTTAAGATAATGGACAAGTCGACTAACATAGAACTATTTATTGTCATCACTTAACCAGTTCGAGATTTGCTAGACAAGCTTTAAGAAAAGTGATGGTGAACCACTATGAATGGGGGGAGAGTTCCCACAACAAAGAAGAAGAAAATAATGAAAGGGGAGTTGTAGAAACCCCTCCAAACTTGAGACTGTGAGAATCCTCAGGGAAGATTTGCAAATATTTAAGGATGAAAATGACATACTATTGAAGGAGAAGGAATGTAGACCGAGATAAATGTGGTCCTACTACAAAGTCTGTTAGAAATACAAAAGAAATTTCAACATGGGAAAATACGAGCCTAAAAAAACCCATAGTTTACCTAAAATGCAGAGGCAAAGACCTGAAATAAACAATGCAAGAAGAAACCCTCTCAATAAGGCTCGTCATGGAGCCAAGACACATGCCAAAACCAATAGTTCATCTAAGGATTCCTCTAGCGAAGGAGTAGAAAGATCCAAAGAACTGTCCAACAATGAGACTAGCTCACTTTCCCAGAAGAGGGGGAAGAAAAGGAAGTAATCCAAGGGATGAGACCCCGAGGAATTTAAGAAGTCCAAGCCAGCTACTTTTGATGGGGAAATCAAGAAAGGGGAAGAGGAAAAATCTTGGATATTGGGCTTGAAAAGGTATTTTAGAGTTCATAACTACTATGAGAACTTGAAATCATGAATATTTATATTGAATTTCAATGGAAAGGTCTCTATCTGGTGCGAATACCTTCTAAATGTAAAGGGAATATGGGAAAAGGAGTTGTCTTGGAATAAATTTGAGAAATACTTCAAGAAGAAGTACCTTTCTAAGAGGTACTTTGATGAAAATATGAAGGATTTCTATCAACTGAAACTAGGAAAACTCACTATAGATTAATACATCAACAAGTTTCTAGAATTGATGAGGTACGTACCCTACATAAAGGATGAAAATTTAAATATGCGTTGATTTCTTAGTGGCCTTCCTTGATCCTTCCAAAACAGGATTTAATTTGGTGAAATTAAAACCATGAAAGATTACATTCGAAAGGATAGATATTGTTACCATAAACTCAACCAAAAAGAAGAACACACCAAGGAATGGAAAAAGAAAAATAAGATAGGATTTAAGAAGATGGGAGTTAAACCTTCAAGGCTCAAGAATTTTGGAAATAATTCTAGGATGATCTTCCCTACAAAAAGTGTGAATCAACAAAACTTCCCATATCAAAGTGGAAATAGAACTATTGAATCAACCCCTGGAAGGACTTAAAGCACAAATAAGGAACCATTGAAATGTTGGGGCCATAGAGAAGGACACTTGTTGAGGGACTTTCCATATATGAAGCTAAGAAGCAAGGGAGTTTACAATGTTCAAGAGGCTACCACAGTCGATGATGTGGGCAAAAGAATACCAAAAATACATGCAACCTTGGACAATAGACAAGCAGACCACCACACCTCGTAGGTAGAAATTGAAGGTACGATCACCAACCATCTTATTTTTATTCTTATCGACCCTGTTTCTAATATCAATTATATGTCTCCTCAAACTGTTGAGAATTGTAAATTACAACAAGAAAAACACATTAAGCCATAGCTGGTACAACTGGACACTAGAATAAAAAGAAGCGTAGCAAGGGTCATAATAGCATGCCCAGTCATTATGAATGGGTTTCCTACCCAATAAACCTTGAACATCCTTCCTATAGGATCATACGACATGTTGATCGATATGGATTGGTTGGAAAACCATAAAGATAAACTGGACTATTATAACAAAAAATTTAAATGTGAAGATGAAAAGGGGAAGAAAATAACTTTGCAAGGAATTCAAAAACTTGTCTCAGTAAAAAAGATATTATCCCTTCAAATGAAGAATTATTGTAGGAAGGGGTTCCCTTTCTATGCAATACAATTATTAAATTCAGTTGAGGACCAAAAACCAAGCCTAAAAGAGCACCCTATGCTAAAATATTTTAGATATGTTATTCCATAAGAGGTACTAGGTTTACCTCCAAAGAGAGATATTGATTTCTCAATACACTGTGTACCTCAAGTAGTGTTAATGTCTAGGGCACCCTATAGGATGAGTACCCTAGAGTCAATTGACATCAACTTGTAGCTGAAAGAAATGTTAGACAACGGTTAAATTCGGCCTAGTGTGTCTCCCTAAGAAGAACCAAACTTATTGGTAAAGAAGAAGGATGAAACACTCAGGTTGTGCATAGACTATAAACAACTCAATAAAATGAAAATTAAGAATAAGTACCCCTTCGACAAGATTGATGATTAATTTGACCAGTTAATAGGTGCCACCATATTTTCTAATATTGATTTGAGATTAAGATATCATCAAGCTCGAATAAAGGATGATGAAATCCATAAAACCTCCATTAGGACAAGGTACAAACACTATGAATTTGTGGTGGTTCCATTTGGTCTCACCAACGCACCCCCCACATTCATGTGTTTATTGAACAATGTACTCAACAAGTTCATTGAAATATTTGTATTAGTTTTTATTGATGTCATCCTAATTTACTCAAAGAGTAAGGAAGAGCATGAAGAAAGTCTAAAGTTAGTACTCCAAGTAGTAAGAGAGCACAATATCTATGCTAATCTTAGTAAGTGTGACTTCTTCCAAAGGAAAGTCCACTATTTAGGCCATGTTATCTCTGGGAAATAAGTAGTAGTTGACCCTGATAAGATCAAAGACATTATATATTGGACCACACCCATGGATATCACTGACATTAGATCCTTCATGGGTTTAGTAGGATATTATAGGAGGTTCATAAAATGTTTTTCTAATATTAGTCACCGAATCACTTCACTATAGAGAAAGGGGGTGAAATTTATTTGGACAATAGATTGTGAGGAAAGTTTCCAGCATATGAAACACCTCTTAACACATACCCTTGTAATGGAAATTGTAGACCCAAACAAGGAATTCATGGTGGGCACCGATGCCTGCAAAGAGGGAATAATATGAGTCCTCATGCAAGAGGGACATGTAATATTTTATGAATCCAAAAAATTGAGTAAACATGAAATAAATTATGTTACCCATGACCCAGAGATAGCTACCATATTGCATGCTTTGTAAATGTGGAGGCAATATCTACTAGGAAGAAGGTTCGTCCTCATGACAGACCATAGTGGGATGAGGTATTTATTTGACCATCCCAAACTAAATTCTAGGCAAGCTAGGTGGATGGCTCTTATTACTGAGTTTGAATTTGAAATCAAACAAATCAAAGGAAAATAAAACCGAGTGGTTGATGCCCTTAGTATAAGTATGAAGGAAATTCATTTAGAATACATGAGTACTTGTGAAACATGCCTGAAGGAAACAATTAAAAGTGCCCAGGAGGTAGATGAGTTCTTCAAAAAAACAAAGATACACTTAGAGAAAGAGACCATAAGGAATAAGTACGAAGGTTATCAATTGACAATTGATGGCCTACTAACATAAAAATGAAGGTTGTATATCCCAACTTGTGAAGACTTGAAAAGGTTCATATTGGATGAACTGCACAAAAATCTATATACCGGTCACCCTGGTTATTATAATACAATTAAAACCCTTAGGAAACTATTTCATTGGCCAAGGATGAAAAATGACACAACTAATTATTTGGATAAATTCCTAGAGTGACAATAGGTTAAGGTAGAAAACCAAAACCCAACATTGTTGTTACAGCCCTTTCCTTTCCCAGAATGGAAATGGGAAACCATTTCCATGGACTTCATCACTGGACTACCCAAAATGACCAAAATAAATGATTCCATAATGGTAGTTGTGGACAATTGAGAAAGGTTTCCCACTTCATTACAGTAAATTTCACTTGTAAAGAAATAAATATTGGAAGCATATTCAGGAAAAAAATATTGAGACTGCATGGGATGCCCAACGAAATTATATTTGATAGGGATTCAAAATTCACCTTAGAATTTTAGAAGTCATTGTTCATTGGTTGTGGAACACGATTGTTGTTTAGTTTAACCTACCACCCTCAAAATGATGGAAAAATAGAGAGGGTGAACCAAATATTGTAATACATGTTAAGGATGCATGTAATGCATCAGTCCAAGAAATGGGAAGAGTATCTACCCCTGACCCAAATAAGGAAAAATATGAAGGCAACCCAAGATAGGAAGAAGAGTTATGCAGATAACAAAAGAAGTCATGAATAATTTAGAATACGAGATAATGTGTATCTCTAAATCAAACCAAGGAGAATATCCTTAAGAATGGGGGCATGTGCTAATTTGGTACCCAGATTTTGTGTCCCTTTTTAAATTCTGGACAAAGTGGGACCTGTAGCCTATAAATTGGCCTTACGTCCCATAGTGAAGGCACATAACAAGTTCCATGTTTTCGTATTAAAGAGATATATACATGATGCTACTCACATAATTGATTGGTATGTGTTATAGGTGGATATAGAGGGAGAGTTCCATCTAGACTTGTAATGTATCCTAAATAGGAGAGAGATCCGTCTCAGAAACATAACCATTTCCTAGGTCAAGGTGCAATGGAAACTCTTTGGTCTAGATGAAGTGACTTTGGAAATGAAGGATTCCATGAAATTGTTGGGTATATGTTATATTATTTGGATGTGTGTGTGTGTGGGTGCATCAAATATGCCCCCCCTGGTTACGTACAACATTCGAGGCAGTGGCCCAAAATATTTTTGGGGGCGGTTTTTGCTATTTTTAGCAGTTTTCTAAATTAATCCCAGATTAAGGGATTAGGTTTTTGGTATCTATGAAATACCTAAAAACATTGTATATATTGTATGGTGAATGGTGAAATTAATATAAAGAAGAGTTGAAAGTTTTTCCCAGTTGAGGGTTTCCGATATAAGTCTATGTGTACTATGTGTATGAGCCATTGATCAATTTATGTTTTGCTTAATAATCTATATGCCTTTCTTTACTTCATAGGTTTAAAACTTACAGAAACATGCATACCGTTTTTTGTTCACTGTTTAATATTGAATTTTTTAGTTAAATAGAACATCGAGGGAAGTGTTCTTTTAAGAGGGAGGTTATTGTAACACCCTTTTTTACCCCAGTCTGTAATTATACGTGTTATTATTGCAAAACAATAATCAAAACCATGGGTGATCAATGATAAACAATGGAACTTGATAGATTTTGTAATATATACAAATATGTTTGGTTTTAAAAAAAATACAAAATGTTGAGCTACTACTGAAGGGATGGCCTTCACAAGTTACGATATCATGAGAGGAGTGGGAAAGAGGGAGGCGATAACTGTTTTGAATGAATTTTCCAAGAAATAGCTTAAAATTAGTTAAAATGATATAGACCTGAATTCTCCTCAGCCCTAGAAAATGACTATCAGTCAAGATAGTAGTTGGAGTAGTTCTTGGGGGAGTTAAGAAAGGATGTACAAGTAGCTTTAGGAATATTTTGGGATGAACCACAAAGTCCTAAGGGAAGAAGGTTATGAAAATGGAGATGTGAATGGAAGGGGAAAAGAAGAAAAAAAGAGATGATAAAAAGGGGAGAGAATGTGAAGAAAGACTCCCTGGGGAAAAATATTGCAGACCTCGTGTCACATCGTACCTTGGATCAAAGGTGGTAATTGCATGTAATTTATTATAATTGTTTATAATATGTAATTGCATGAATATTTTAACATTCATTTTTTCAAGTACTTCATCTCTTATGAAATTTATTTATAGGTGTATGCATGTGATAAAGGTTGTGTGTCTGGTAAATAGTAAAGGATACAAATTCTTTATGATTTTCATGCACGCATGTAATCCTAAGTCTCTGTACTAACCTGAGGGGAGATTCATCCTTACTCTGGGTGTATCATTGTAATCTTATTGCATATTCATGTACTCATGTGTGTGTGTGTGTGTGTGTATCCTTGCGTATTGTTTTCTATTCCATGGTGTTGGGATGCCTGAACCTTAACGATATTTCCAAAAATAGGGTACTATGAAGAAGCCCTGAGAAAACCATGGACTGTCTTGGTCAAGAGAAAACACCCTTGAGGCTTGGTAAGACTTGAGAATGACTCGAAGAAATCCATTCCTGAAATGACCAAGTTCAAGCATGGACTGTTAAGTTAGTGGAAAATCCCTAATTCGCTTCGGAAGACTCATGGCCATGGATTTGGAATGATGAATAAATTTGGGACCTTTATCAGGATGAAATCGATATGTGATCTAATACATTTATTAGGTGGAGAGGAAATATCCTGACCCTTCATCGATGTTGAGCATGAAGATAGTGGAATATGCACTCTGAAATAAACAAGGGTCGTTGATCTATCAGAGAATGATCATGGACCATCCTAGACCATTGGACCCATGGTGATTAACACAGTCAGAGCCTCCTAGTCGGAATGATATTGGAAGCCTGAGGTATGATCTATGGCATCCATCAAGGGAGGTCATTCAAAGTAGTCATGTATGTTGGAAAGGATTGACTCTAAGAGAAGTACCCCAAGGCTTAAGCCTAGTCATTAATCGGAGGAGACCCACGATGAATGATAGGTGTTGATTTGTCATAGACCACATATATTCCATTGGTAGGATTAACAATGGGTGATGACCTCAGGTCCATGTGGAGACCCATGGGTTGTTCAATGATTTTTCTACGTGTCATGACCTCTGGTCAAACGAAGAGAGGTTGGAGACCTTATGTGAATACAACATGTCTCACCAACATGACATACCACATAGTGTGGGATTCACAAGTGTCATCCTCGTAGTGGCCCTAAATTGAGGGTCATACGAGAAGTGAGTAGGGAAGCCATAGAATGTTATCCCTAGATATTGACAGTTAGATATCCTGAGAGAATATCTTGACCATCCATTGTGATGGGTTATGTGGAGTACATCACGAAGTTACATTTCAAGGGAGAGATATGACAGTTGATTGGTCGAGGTTGACAGAGCTCTAAGGAAGATCCCAGGCCCTTGATCTACCATAGTCATAGGAACTATGAAGATTGTCTGGAACATCCACCTCTAGTTGAAGGATCTAGTAGATGATGTGGACAATGCAACATGTCTTGATGAAAAAAGGCCACATGTCACCCTAAGAGGGTGCCACATGTCACACAAATTTGGAAGAATTGGAGAAGTGTCTACATGGAAAATGGGTGCCACATTTTAAGCAGTACATGTGCCATATGTCACACCAAGTGTCATGCCACACTTCAATAGGATATGGTTTGACATGTTAGACGTAATCCCCACTGAAGGTGACATGATTGGGTCCACGAGTCTGTGAACCAGCAAACCCAAAAAAATCACGAAATAATCAAAGTGTTGAGTGTTAAGTTAGAAAGGGGGTAAGGGAAGAAGAAAGGAAGAGATTCAAATGAAACCACGAGCTGCGTAGATGAAAAAATGGTTAAGTATTGAGACTTCACAGATGAAGATATGAAAGGAAGGTCATATAGTTTTACCTCCGCGAGTCCGTGAGTCTACATAGATGGAAAAATGGTTAAGAATTGAGACTTCACAAACAAACCTATGAAATAAATATCGTATATTTTTTCCTCCATGAGCCTTCGAGTCCACATAGATGGAAAAATGGTTAAGTATTGAGACTTCACATATGGACTTGTGAAGGGAAGGTGACAAAGTTATGTAACCATTAGTCTGCGAGTCCATGAGTTCACGAATAAAAAGGAAGTTGAGTGTTGGTGGAAAGTTTATGGAAGGTGTGGAGATAGACCATGAGTCTGGGAGTCTGCGAATTGTGATTAAATGAACTAAGTAGAGTGACCCACTTTGTAATGGGAAAAGGTACTTTCATTGAAAAGATATTGAATAAGGAAACGTTGATGGGGATGTGTATGGGAGAAAGTAATATAAGTTAGATAAAGAAAGAAAAATTTTACACCCCATCCCTTAGAAATCCCTTAAGGGGTTGGGTATGTTACATAAGGATTATGCCTAAGCAAGGACAATTTAAAGAGGTGGCCATAAGAAAATCCAGATGCACCACAAGATATTCCTGGGATTTCTGAGAAGGAAAATAAGTTGAAATATGAATGCATTTTGTAGTGCCAAAATAAAGTGAATGAACATGAAAAGGACATGTAAAATTAAATAAACCACTCCAATCACATCCATACAATAGTGGAGAGGCTAACATATAGATGCATATTACCCAATATCAGAGATTTTGGGAAGCTGAGGCCAATTAAATAAATTATAATAGATCTTGAAACCAACTTGTACTCAAGGACAATATCCATGGGAATGACGCAAAGGGTTCCCCAAGTTGACCTTAAGAAACACATTGTTTCTCCATCTAAAGATAATATTTTTCTCAGTTGATTTCTAGTAACACTGGAAAATGACATGGAAACTTTTTCCCAAGATGCAACTATGTAGAAGGTCACAATAGAAGACCTACTCCTTAGGATAATATTTAGACTTACTAAATATCATGATGTATCGACTGCATACTTCAGGAACAAAGCTAATGGATGCGCATGATATTTATTTTTAGCTAAAATGAAAATGTAAAAAGTAGGAAAAGACAAATTAGGAAATTCCAAGTGTTATAACTATCTAAGATAAGACAAGAATTCATGAGAAGAAGTTGCAACTCATTGGCTATATACTCACAAGAGCATCATTTTGAAGGGGCTATCACTTTTTTTAATTTTTGGAACTACTTCTGAGATTTTAATCAGAAGAAGACCCCATGGTCGTTTTGGAGGAAAAGTGATCCGGTGTATGTGATGTATTTTCTATGAACTACTTCTAGCTCATGTATTGTCATTTCCACCGCTATAATGTCATACTTCTCATTTGATCGACTATTCTTTTATGAACTTTTATGAATTTGTTTGATGTTACTTTTCTAGCATTGTTGTTATGATTGATGAATGTGCAATGCTAAATAATTTTATTGTTTTAGACTAATCTATGCAGTTTTTTCTTTCACGTATTACTAGTCTTTTCTTTTCTTTAATAACTAATTATTTTGGGCTCCAAGAAGGAACTAGTGATTTCATTGAATGTTTACTTTAGTTAGTTTTCTCTTGGCTAGGATAGGTTATAGTATTTTTACTCTCAATTTTACCTTAGTTCATATTGCAATCTATATTTTTCATATCAAACTCTCATACTCATTCATATCGAGTAATGACACATGAACCAAAATCCACATGGGTCTCCTATATCAAATGGTGTGAGGTCTATTTGTAACTTTACATCGGAGTACCTCTGTCTGTTGAAGGATACACTAACCATGTTAACATCACAACTGAATACTTTTATTGATTCTTGATTAGATTTATAGAACAAACATAACCACCAAATAGCAATGATGATCCATAAAAAAAATAAAGTTGTCTTTACAATTAAAAAACTGATGTTGATTTGAGATTAAATTCTCTCTCTTATCAAATTCTAAACTTAGGCAAGTGAAATTCATATTGATCTATGTTTTCAACACTCTCCAATTAATATGTGGGAACAAATAATTGTGCTTCACTAATGAAAACGTCCTCCTTTTTCTAATTCAGTAGAAAAAATATTTTTGATAAGTAAGCCTTATCTTACCTTATTTTAAATATGAATTGAAAAAATTGTAACATGGTCACAACTATTGATTCATTGAAAATTATCTTATTATTTTTTTATTATGATATGCTAACTTCTTTGTTAACTATTTTTTTAAACAACTTATTGTTGGTATCAATAATAATATTTGCTTCATCATTTTTCTTTCTAGGTAGTTTTGGAAACCATTTAATACATAATATAAACTTATAACTTTATTTATTTTAACATCATTAAAATTTGATCCACTAAATTTTGTCTAAGCTACATTTTTCGTATTTGTAAATACAAAAAATTAGGTCATATCATTTTTGAAATGGTCAATAATTCTAGTTCTC
Organism: Picea glauca; assembly: GCA_000966675.3. Lineage (NCBI taxonomy): Eukaryota > Viridiplantae > Streptophyta > Pinopsida > Pinales > Pinaceae > Picea > Picea glauca. Next base: position 27,478 of record JZKD02S1822632.1, read on the forward strand.
CTTTCCTCCTCAAAGAAAGCATTAATCATCGTTTCTCTTGTTTGGAATTATTGATTACCAATTATAAATACAATTAATCATTTTTTTTCATGTTTGGAATTATTCATTACCAATTATAAATGGTGTTGTCTATCTATTTAAAAGAAATAGATTATACATAATAATCACTCAAATCTGTAGATCTAACAATTTCTTGGTGGATTTAGGATAAATGTCCCCAAAAATATCACAAAAAAAAATTAATTTCATAAAACATTTAGACTAGGAAATTATAAATGCAACATTACTATTATTTGAAAAAAAGTGCAATTCTCTTTAATAAAAATCTCCTTTACATTATATGTATCAATTAAATCTAACAATGGGAAGGTCATTCTTCAAGTATTCAGAGTTATTAACATGATTATAAATAAGGTAAACTTGTAGAGCGGTTATCAAATATTCAAAATTATTAACATGATTCTCAACAATGTAAATTTGTATATGAAATAGATCGAATTCCATGGCAGTCATAGATTTGTTGATTTTTAACTTCTCATCAATATTTCCTTTCAACTATCTTCAACAAACACGTTTTGAGAAATTCCATCTACCTCTTAAGTTGTAACTTGTTATGTGTGGAAACTCTCAGTTATAAACTTGTACACCACTCTCGGTAGTGAAAGAAGATAACGAATTTTTTTTGGAAAGAACTCTAGGATGATCTTCCCTACAAAAAGTGTGAATCAACATAACTTCCCAGATCAAAGTGGAAATAGAACTATTGGATCAACCTTGAGAAGGACTTAAAGCACAAAGATGGAACCATTGAAATGTTGGGGCCATGGAGAAGGACACTTGTTGAGGGAATTTCCTCATAGGAAGCCAAGAGGAAAGGGAGTTTACAATGTTCAAGAGGCTACCACAGTCGATGATGTGGGAAAAAGAATACCAAAAATACATGCAACCTTGGACAATAGAAAACAATACCACCAAGTCTCGGTGGTATAAATTGAAGGTATGATCACCAACCATCTTATTTATTTTCTTATTGACCCTGGTTCTAATATGAGTTATATTTCTCCTCAAACTGTTGAGAATTGTAAATTACAACAAGACAAACACATTAATCCATATCTAGTACAACTGGCCACAGGAATAAAAAGAAGGGCAGCAAGGGTCATAATAGCATGCCTAGTCATTATGAATGGATTTCCTACCCAATAAACCTTGAACATCCTTCCTATAGGATCATACGACATGTTGATCAATATGGATTGGTTGGAAAACCATAAAGCTAAACTGGACTCTTATAACAAAAACTTTGAATGTGGAGATGAAAAAGGGAAGAAAATAACTTTGTAGGGAATTCAAAAACCTATCTCAGTAAGAAAGATATCCTCCCTCCAAATGAAGAAGTATTGTAGGAAGGAGTTCCCTTTGTATGCAATATAGTTATTAAATTTAGTTGAGGACCAAAAACAAAGCCTAAAGGAGCACCCTATTCTAAAATATTTTAGATATGTGTTTCCAGAAGAGGTACCGGGTTTACCTCCAAAGGGAGATATTGATTTCTCAATAGACTATGTACCTGAAGTAGTTCCAATGTCTAGAGCACCCTATAGGATGAGTACCCCAAAGTTATTTGAGCTCAACTTGTAGATAAAAGAAATGTTAGACAAGGTGTATATTTGGCATAGTGTCTCTCCCTACGAAGCACCTTTTAGATTACTGAGAGGGGGGGTGAATCAATACTAATGTAATTATAATCCTTCTTCTTCAAATGTTATATCAATGTAGAATTATTATCCAATAATTATAAGTAATAAATAAACAATCACACACATACATAGTACACCAGTGTTTTACGTGGAAACCCAAATCGGGAGAAAACCACATAATGTTTTTTCTCATATGTCTTGAAGAATTACATTCATTAGAAGCACCAAATTCCTTTGTTTTCCAACTGCAACTGGAAGGAGGCTCCAACCCCCTAGTTTCTCAAGCTACAACCTGAGGGAAGCTCCAACTCCTCAATTCTCTATCTACAACCAGAAGGAGGCTTCAAACCCATATTTTCTCTGGCTACAACCACCTGTCCTTGCCCCGTCCTGCCACCTTGAAGTAGAAGTAGAATGATGAAACCACTATCACACTATCACTATGATATATACCACTGTAAACTTGTACCAATAAATCTGAACCATGCATCAACCTGTACCTCAACCTTTAATCAACTTGTACCATAAACAAGTGCATCAACCATGCACCAACCTATACCAAACAACCTATAATCAACCTGTACCATAAACAAGTGAATCCAACCATGTACCAAGTACGTACCAATCATGTGTCAACTACTCATCAACTATGACTCACCTATATGTACCAAAATCATCAACTATACACCTCATGTATGTGTCAACTCATCAACTACTTGTCTCATCCATGTACTAAACAAGTACCTCAACCAAAAGCCCTCATAAATTTCATCATCCAAATCTGATTTGTATCTTTGTAATAGACCTAGTGTATATTATCACATTCCTTCAAACCTTCCTTAACTTTAACAACAAGAGACTAGCATTTTCATCAAACTTTTCTTTAGTCTCACATGCCTAATTTTGGATTAGTCAACAACCCTAACTTGAAATAATACTAACTTTGAACCTGTAATGTATAAAGATATTAAAATGATACACAATGTTATTCAATGTGTTTAATGCAATTTATACAAGTGTCACTACTTGGAACCTATCAGAAAATGAGTTATAGAAAAAATGGCATACCTTGCTGAATTCTGGCTTATTCTAGAGAGAGACCTTGTAGAGCGTGCCCTACATGAAATAATCATTAAATTTATCTGAAATTGTTTCAAAACATACTAAGAAATATAACCTAACCAACACATTTAGTCGCACTAAATTTGGATCTATTATGAAGAAGTTATGACGTTTTTACCCGAAACACCTATTTTTGACTAGTTTCAGGACTAGCCACAAACCCTATTTTCCATGGAGTGTAACTCCCAAAATACAACGACCCACAAGATGATTTTTTTACTACAGATACTTGGGTATTCTTTCTCAATGAATAACAATTTCATGGTCTTAATCATTATATAAAAAATGTTATAGCGAAAATGGTGAGATGACCTGCAAATAACATGCCTTAGAAAGCACCATCAAAATAATTTACCGTTCCTTGCATTTTGGCCTTCGTTTCTTCACCTTCCCTCATAAATTTAGATTAGATATCCTTTTTTACCTTAGAAACCTATATATATTCAACATTCTCAAGTGTGATTAAAATGAGAGAGGCTTGCCTCTTATTTATACTCTCCAAGTAGCTTCCGTAAAAACATCTTCTAGGTCACTTGGCCCACTTTCCTTATTTTAGGGTTAACCCACTTCTAATTTCTCCATTAAATTTATTATTGAAATAATTTATTTTGTATTCACTTTGAATTATAATACACTCATCAGTTCACTTTAATATTTACCTTTTAAAATCTCTTCAACCACTTTGACTACTTTGACCTTTTGGGGCTTCTAGATGACATGTGAGCCCTCCAACTTCATAAGGCCATAGCTCTCAAACCATGAGGCGTTATGTGACATTTCACATACCAATAGAAATGGAATGACATGTAATATCCATATATAATCGTATTACCTTCAAATATAGTCAAAATCATACCGTTATCCATCAAACAAACTTGGGTTCATTACCCAAACCTGGGTTCTCCAACTTCACATGGTCGCAACTCGCTAATCAAGAGGATTTATGTGGCGTTATACATACCACTAGAAATGGCATGACAAGCACTATCCATCTAGGATAGTTTCCTTGAAAAAATCACTGTCCATCATCTCATTATTCCACAATTAATCATGGGTTATCTTACTCTGCAAAGCATCTTCCCGTGAGGGCTTTCACCATAAGGGGACCACTTTGGAGTTCATACATATTTACTTCTTATCAACCATGAAAAAAAAAAGAGTCATATTTACATCAAACAATATTGGGTCCATTACCCAAACCTTTGTGCTATGGGGCTTTCTTCAAGGGTTGACATCAATGACAACCAACCTTAATCAACAATCTCCCCCTTTGGCATTGATGGTAACACTCTAATGCAATACTGAAATTATATCACTCATGCTCCCCATGGAACCATGCCTTTGTCCTCTGCATTTGATAAATCTTCCTCTATCCTCTCCTTATGATAAATCACTGCCCCTTTGTCATCAATGGAAAATGTAGCTTTCCATTCGAGGTTGCTCCCCCTGACTAAACTATCCTCTTATGGTGCTTCCTCATGTACATATAAGACATATAAGATAAGCATTCAAAAATCATTCAAAAAGCATTCATTTTAGAGTAGAAATAACTCCAAGTCTTTGGAAAAGATATTCAAAGGCTTCCCGTGGAAGTGGTTTTTTAAAGATGTCTTCCACTTGTTCTTTTGTGCCCACATACTCAACTCTAATGTTTGTTTTTGCAACCTGTTCCCATAGAAAGTGATACTTGATTGGAATTTGCTTCATTTTGGAGTGCATCACCGAGTTTTTGGAGATACTGGTGGCACTTGTATTATCACAATATAATGGAATGGGATCATCATACTCAACCTGTATATCTATCAAAGTTTGTTTCATCCAAAGAACCTATGTACAACATGTTGTTGCTGAAATATACTTTGCCTCAGCTGTAGATAGAGATATTGATGATTGTTTCTTGCTTATCCATGATACCAAACACTCACCTAAGTATAACGTTGCTCCACTGGTGCTTTTTCGGTCATCAATACAACCTGCCCAATCTGCATTTGTGTAGGCAATAAGTGATAGATCTTTTTCTTTTGGATACCATAATCAAAACTCTTCTGTTCCTTTGAGATATTTGAATATCCTCTTTACTGCTAATACATGTGATTCCTTTGGTGATGCTTGAAATTGTGCCACCTGTCCAACTTCCTGCATTACATCTGGTCTAGATGTTGTCACATATAGTATGTTGTCAATATTTGACATGTATTTCCTCTGATCTGTAGACTTTGAATCATCATCTTTTCTCAACTTACAACTGGCTTGCATGGGAGTGATAACTGGTTTTCAATCTTCCATTCCAAACCTCTTTATCATTTCTTTGATATACTTGGTCTGAGAAATAAAAATTCCTTGGTTTCTTTGATGTATCTAAAGTCCCAAAAAGAAGGATAGGTCTCCAAGTAACGACATTTCAAATTCATTTTGCATGTCTTTTGCAAATTCCTGGCTTAACCTGTCATCATCACTACAAAAAATAATATCATCAACATAAACTTCAATTAATAAAATATTACATTGACTTACCTTGATGTAGAGGTTGTTGTCTGCACTTCCTTTTCTGAACGTTGTCTGCTGCAGATACTTATCTAGTATGGAGTACCATGCTCTAGAAGCCTGTTTTAGGCCATACAATTCCTTCTTTAATTTACACACATAGTTTGTGTTCTCTGACAACCAAAATCCTTCTGGTTGTTCAATGTAGACTTCTTCTTCAAGTTATCCATTCAGAAATGCTGATTTTATGTCCATCTGATATACTTTAACAGTTTTGGAGCATACATAAGCTAAAAGAAAACAGATTGTTGCCATTCTGTCAACTAGGACAAATTTCTCTTCAAAGTCAATTCCTTCAATTTGTGCATATCCTTTACATACCAATCTAGCTTTGTTCCTTGTAACTTGTCCATATTCATTCAATTTATTCTTGAAAAACCCATTTTGTGCAGATCACATTCTTATTCTTTGGTCTTGGAACCAATTCCCAAGTATCATTTTTCTCTATTTGATCAAATTCTTCATCCATGGCCTTATTCCAAAATTCATCCTTGCTAGCCTCTTCAAAATAGTTTGGTTCAAGAGTGCTAGGTGTGTTTGTTTTGGTGAATAGATTTTTCTTCTAAGCTCCTGCATCTTTGTTTCCAATAATTTGATCTGAACGATGATTTTTTTGTACTCATTTTCTAGGTGTCTTTGAAGATACTTGTTGAACTTGCTCTTTTGCTTCGGTCGAATTCTCTTCATCTTGATCTTCCTCTTCTACTTCTTTTTCATATTCTTCTTCGAAAAGTTGTTCCATTGATTTGTTTTTTTCTTGCTTTGGTTCTAGTCTACCTATTTCATCAATTGTTATGTTGTTTCTTTCCACAACTTTGTTTAATCTTAGATTGTAACACTTCTCTGCTTTCCTTGTACTTGAGTAAACAACAAGTATTCATTTTTCCACACGAGATTCAAACTTTCCCATTCTGCCATCTTCTCCTTTGATGTAGCATTTGCTTCCAAAAACTCTAAAGTGCTTGACATTTGTTGGTCTTCCTTTCCATAGCTCGTAGGAAGTTTTAT
>JZKD02S1822632.1:41723-79381 GCA_000966675.3 Picea glauca
AAACATAAATATCGAATTTTTAGTAGAGGCATCAAAGTAAATCTGATCTGAATTTGATGCATCCTCTAATCTATGATTTGTATCTTTGATTTGATTTAGGTTTATTGATGATGGAATTAGATTTTACTCTTTTATGTTTTAAGTTTCAAACATAAATATCGAATTTTTAGTAGAGGCATCAAAGTAAATCTGATCTGAATTTGACGCATCCTCTAATCTATGATTTGTATCTTTGATTTGATTTAGGTTTATTGATGATGGATTTAGGTTTTACTCTTTTATGTTTTAAGTTTCATATTTAATATGATTTAGGTTTAATGATGATGGATTTAGGTTTTATTTGTTTGTGTTCTAAGTTTTATATTTAATATGATTTAGGTTTAATGATGATGGATTTAGGTTTTATTGTTTTATGTTCTGAGTTTTATATGCATGCATGAGAATTGTCTGAAAACACAATTCATAATGATAAGTAATAATCACACACACACACAACGATTTCACATGGTTCACTCAAACGTTGGGCTACGTCCACCAAGCATAGGCATCGATTGTGTTATTATTCATATCATGGAGATTACATCAGCTCACTCACACTCACTCACACTCGTTGCGATATTAAATCAACCTTTTTGGTTGTTCCATACATACTATATCTCTGTCAAGGATGACCTTGTGAGAAGTAGGATCCCACACACAACATCCCTTTATACCATCATTATAACTTGCATCGATATAAAACAATCATGAATTCAAAAACAAGGATTTTAAGTCTCGAACTGATTTACCTCTTACCAGTACCTACAATTCTCTCTTGCTCTTATGCCATTGATATTTCTGCCATAAAGAAGAAGATACATATGTCACTTCAGATGACACTTCAATACTCCCTTCTAGCTTAGTGAGTTCTCCACCTTGACTTGTATACTTATATCCACAAGAATCCAACACTCCCAATGAAATCAAATTTGATTTAAGCTCAAGTACATATCTAACATTAGTTAATTCACTAACAATACCATGGAACATCGTGATTCTAATACTTCCAACTCCAACAATTTTACACGAAATACCATTTCCCATAAACACTACACCCTCATCAACAGATTGGTAAGAAATGAACCAATTTCTATGTGAGCACATGTGGTGGGAGACACCTGAATCTAACTGTCATTCTTCTTGATATTGTAAATTACTAGAAACAGATAAAACTTGATCAATCATACTTGAATTTGTTACAACCAAATTTGCTTCCTTCGTAGAGTTTTCCTCAGATTCCATTCTCTTGCATCAATCTGATATTTACTGGTCTCACGGATCTCCAACCAGAAACTCTCTGATACCACTTGTTAGAATTGTCAATGCGGAAAACACAATTCACAATGATAATTAACAATCACACACATATAATAGACACAAGGATTTCACGTGGTTCACCCAAACATTGGGCTACATCCACAGAGCATAGGCATCAGTTGTCTTATTATTCAGATCATAGAGATGGCATCATCTCACTCAGACTCACTTGTTTGTCTCTATAGCATTACATGAATTTATACATTCACACAAGAAATTGATTAATAAATGCAATCCCTATCCATATTCTAACTTGATCTATTTGGTTGTAACCATCACAGAATAATAGTATCTATCATTAGAGGTATTCGTTGTCACCAAATCCTAACAAGTTGGAGCCTGCCTTCAATGGTAAGACCGCATGCATGCATTCAAGCATTTGCTTCAGTGACATTTTTGAGTTTTTAAAATGTTTTGAAGCCCTAAGATTACACTTCTTCATTTGCATCCCATCTTACACGTTTTCAAGCCCTCACATTATTCTTCATTCCTAAATGTAATGGGAACCTTATTCAATATTATAAACAATGTTATTTGAAGCCATCGTTAAAATTGGTGTTATCGGATCGAATTCATAGTTGTATATATAAAAGTTTTAGTTCACATGCTATATAAAGTTTTTATGGATTAGACACGGCCCAAAAGAAATCCCTTTCTAAAGCCAGAATTGATGATGCAAAAAAAATAGATATCCTTTATTGAGCATGAACCCATTTGCACAAATGCAATGTTTGGTTGTATGAGGATTTGCGCCAATAATAGACCAATTTTTAGCACGAGGGAACAAACATTACAGAAGACAACTGAATCCACAAGGTTAATGTAATTTCAACCCTCCCTACTTTACTACTTCTTTGTATTCCCCTCACTGCAAGGACGTCTCCACGAAGGAGACTTTGTATTTAAATTCTTTTGTGAAGTTACACTGTAGTTGAGATTCCTGTTAGAATTAATGCTTACAATAGAATTAATTTGAGGATTTGTTGGAGTCTGTTGAGATATTCTCTCAACTCCTTCACCCACATTTAGAATTAGTTAGATCTCATTTTAACTATATATACATATGTAACTCTGTGTAAGTGTGGAATACAAATCATTATTGTGTGTGAATGCATTGCAATGACTGCTCTCCATTTTGTTATCATGGTATCATGGCTTGGCTGGGCTTAATCCCTCACGGGAGTGCCCAGAAGATGTGATAACCATTGAAACTTATTCTCTGTATATATGTAGGGGAGTAGATATGTTTTCTGCGTGAGTGTGCTTTCTGTGTGAAAGATTTTTTTGTGTTAGTTTCTTTTTCCGAGTGATTGTGTGTGTGAGAATCGTGATAAATCCACTACTGTGGAGAAAAGAAGGAGGACTGCCGCCTGTTGGGCATGAGAAACTAGTCTGATTTCAATCAAACCATCAAGGGATCATTGTTCGCTGGCAGAGAGAGATCGTCGATCTGGGATCGATATTCGCTGGCAGAGAGATATCACTGATTTGTTTGAACTGCCCATCCGTAGAGCCACAGAAGGAAAGAAGAACCACAAAGAACAGGCCACTTAAGGTCTATATTGATGTGACCTGTCGTGCTCCGGGAGCATTAGTAACTGGTTGTTCTTAATAAGGTCAGAATGTATGATTGACTCCTAGACTATTTTTCGAAGTATGTCTAGAATTGCCAATCACTATAAGAGAAAGGTCAATTGTATGATTGACTACTGAAAACATTTTGTACTTAGATCATTGTCCTATATAACTGTCCAAATTTTCTCTTCAGAGGGATTTTACAGATGGAAGTGTATCCATAAAATGGTCCAGTATCAAGATTGTCCTTTGGGAAATCAAGAAGCGTCAGTTCTACAAGAACGTCGAAGATGGTCGGAAGCGGTTGTATCTGTGTTGTATGAAGTGGTAGATCGAAGATGATGGGAGAGAAAGAGCGTGTCTATGAAGTTCAGAGATGGGTGTAAGTGCGTATGAAGATGAGTCAGACAAAGACAAAGACAAGTTTTCTAATTATGATTTCAAGTATTGTAAGTTTTTGAATGTAAGCATTAAAGGGGGGTGTTAGAATTAATGCTTACAATAGAATTAGTTTGAGGATTTGTTGGAGTCTGTTGAGATATTCTCTCAACTCCTTCACCCACGTTTAGAATTAGTTAGATCTCATTTTAACTATATATACATATGTAACTATGTGTAAGTGTGGAATACAAATCATTATTGTGTGTGAATGCATTGCAATGACTGCTCTCCATTTTGTTATCACTTCCATCTTTGTGGTTTTGAAGTAACCGTGATTTTTTTTTATTAAGTATTTTAGTTTTATTTGATAACATGTTATTGCCATAGTTTTTTTTAAGTTTTTAATCAAATTTGAAATGAATATATCCTAGGAATTATATTAAATCTCTCGTTACAAATTCAAACCACTGTATAGGAAGAGAAGTGTTTTAATGAGATAGTAATTTTTTAAAAAAATGGTGGGATATTTAAGAGGAATTATAATAATTCGCTCATTACAAACAAACTTGATTATTCAAATGGTAGTTAATGTATAGAGAAGAAAAGTGGTATTTAGTGGTATTTTCTCCTTTAGTAAGCTTATTCATCTTGGAAATATTAATTATAAGTCTTGTTAGTGAGACACTATAAGTAGGAGTGTTATTAAATGAGTCCATATTTATTTTTCTGGATCTTTGTTATGTAGATAGAGTCATTAATATTTATTGTTGTCTTAAATGTTTAAGTCGGTTTACTTTTACAAGAAGTTTTATTCTTAGTTTATTTATTTCTTAGTATGTAAAGAGTTTATATATATATAGTCTTAGTTTATTTATTTCAAAGTCTGTAAAGAGTCTATATACATATATATCATGTATATATATATGTTAATATACTTATGAGTATTTTTGAGTTATGTTTTTTTTTTTTCAGACACTTTGAAAATATTGTTTGCTCAAGCTTAAGTTAGCTTTTGCTCAAGCTTAAGTTAGCTTTATAGGTTCTTAAATCTGCACTCAAAGTATACATGTGAGATTATTTGGTAAGAGTAGCAAAGTGATAATTTATTTCAAAAATTATTTTGTTTAGTGTTATCATCACAACCTATAGTATGGAAAATGTGTGGTAAGTCCTAAGAGCTAAGCGACGAAGAATTTAACTATGCAGTTTCTACTCTATTATAGCACATTTACCATAGTAGATTTCAATAGAAACAACTTCGTTGTAAGGTGAAATCATGGATTATACTTCAAATGTGAAACCTCCTGCTTTTAAAGGTAAAAATTATAAGTTATGGTCCTTGACCATGAAGGAATTATTTTGGGGACAAGATGTATGGGAGATAGTGGAAAATGGCTATGTGGAATCCATACAATGCTCTCACACAAGTTGAGAAGGATTCCTTGAAAGATCAAAGGAAGAAGGATGGAAAGACAATGTTTTACATACATCAAACCATGCATGAGAGCATACTCCCAAAGAAATCCAAGGAAGCATGGGACATAATATAAACTTCTTATCAAGGTATGGACAAAGTCGAGACTTTAAAATTACAAATTTTTAGAAGATATTTTGAAACCGTGTCAATGAAAGACACATATTCAATAGAATATTTTTACACCCATGCTATTGAGCTCATAAATCATATTAAATCTCATGGAGAAACCATAGAGGATAGAAAGGTTGTTGAGAAGGTACTTAGGAGTCTTCCTCCTAAATTTGATCCTCTTGTTGTGACTTTGGAAGAGAGCAAAGACCTGAGTCAGTTTAGTCTAGATGAGTTGAAAGACTCTCTCTTTAATCATGAGCACATATTGAATAGATCAAATATGTCATTAGAAAATTCATTTTTCGCATACTCATCTATAAGTCGTGGAATATAAAGGAGGAGATCCAACTCTAGAGGCAGAGGAAGGAGTTCCGCTAGAGCTACTTTGCATACTCATCTATAAGTTGTGGAATATAAAGGAGGAGATCCAACTCTAGAGGAAGAGGAAGGAGTTCCACTAGAGGTACATACGGTAGACAGTCTTGCAAATACTGGTGGTAAAGGTCAAAATCAAAACATGAGTCAGTCAAGTGGTCAAAGATTTAATAAATCAAATATTCAATGCCATTACTGTAAAAAGTATGGACATTATGCACATGCATGCAGAAAGAGATAGTATAATTAGAACAAACAAGGTCAAGATCAGTCAAATAGTGAAAATACTCTCTCCATTCCTATGTTTATGGCACACGCTAAAGAAATTCCTATAACTTTATGATTTGAATGAAATGTTGCTCAAGAAAGTCCATGTGACATATGGTATTTAGACTCAAGCTCGAATAATCACATGACAAGAAACTTAGAACTATTTTCTAGTTTGGATAAGTCGTTCCAAACTAAAGTTACACTTGGAACCAATACCCAAGTCATTGTCTTAGGTAAAGGAAATATTGACATCTTAACTAAAGAGGGGGAGAAAAAATTATTCTTGATGTATATTATGTTACTGGCCTAAAACATAATTTGATGAGCATAGGACAACTTTTACAAAAGGGGTATAGAATCTACATGGAAGATAATGATTGTGTGATTTTGGACAGATATCCAAGCAATCAACTTATTACAAGAATTCAGATGATAAGGAATAGAATGTTTCCATTGACTTTGAAGCCAACCATGAAGAGAAAAACAACGCAAGCTATCTATGAAGCAAAATATGTGCAATTTTACTCTTCATTAAAAGGAAAAATTGAAGAAGTAAGTGCTCACTATTCCAAGGAAGGATAAGATAGTGCAGGTAATTTCAAGAAAGAAGAGGAAAATGGCACAGAGTTGCAGGAATCATTTCATTTTGAAGTGTAGGATGAATATTGGCTATAGAATTCAGATTTGGATATTTAAACTTTGGAGGTCTGAAGCTGCTACATACAAAGGATATGGTGAAAAGTTTTCCATTAATTGAAAAAGAGAAAGAATATGTGAAGGTTGCATTTTTGGAAAGTAGCATAGAGAGTCATTTCCAATTGGCAAGTCATTGAGAGCAAAAAATCCATTGGAAATTTTACATTCAGATATTTTTGGACCAATGAAAACAACATTTATAGGAGGTTGTACCTACTTTCTTACATTTATTGATGATTTCACAAAGAAAACATGGATTTACTTTCTAAAACATAAATCTGATGCATTTAGTTTCTTTGAGCATTTCAAATCACTTGTGGAGAACAAAGTGGTTATTACATTAAAGTTCTAATAACTGATAGAGGTGGTGAATATGTCTCAAGAGATTTTCAGAATTTTTGTAAAGTTCATGGTATTTACAAGCAATTCACTGCATGGTATACACCACAACCGAATGGTGTCGCGGAGAGGAAGAATCGAACCATCATGGAGATGACATGCAGTATGTTGGAAGCCAAACATTTGTCAAATGAGTATTGGGTTGAGGTAATAACAACTGTGGTGTACATCATAAATAGATGTCCAAAAAAGAGTGTGAAAAACAAAGTTCCTCAAGAATCCTAGACATGTATTAAGAATAATGTTGCACAATTAATTTTTTTTGGTTGTCTCGGATACACACATGGTCCAGATGAACTCAGAAAGAAGTTAGATAAAAAATGATAAAAATGTATATTTTTTGGGTACTCTAATGATACAAAAGCATACAAGTTGTATGACCCTCTTACAAGAAAATTCATAATCAATCGCGATGTTCAATTTGTGGAAAATGAAACATGGGATGGAGCATAGAAAGGACAGTTAAAATTATTTATGTTATGGGACATGATGACATGGAAGATGAAGTGGTTCAAACACTCATCATAATTTAGAGCGCAATTCCTTCCACTCCTGGAACTGCAACACAAATCACAATGCAAGCTACTACAGTGGTATTTGCAGGTGCCCATTCCACACCTAGAGTGCAATGAAATCTAGTAAGCAGGTGCCCATTCCACACCTAGAGTGCAATGAACTCTAGTAAGAAGGTGCCCATTCCACACCTAGAGTGCAATGAACTCTAGTAAGAAGACTGAGTAGTTCTACATCTCCAGATCCAACATTAGCTAGTCTGTTACCAAGAAAGACAAGAAGTTTGTGGGACATATATAATATTGATAAAACAAATTCATTTTCAGTCTTTGTTATGTTTTCAAAAATATATGATCCATTAAATTTTGAAGAAGTTGTCAAAGATGATGTATGGGAACAAGCCATGGATGAAGAAATCAAATTCATAGAGAATAATCAGACATGAAAATTGGTAGATGTACCTGAGAATACATATGTGATAAGTGTCAAATGGATTTATAAAACCAAGCAAGAAGCAGACGGAGTTGTGTAAAAGCACAAGACAAGGTTAGTTTCAAGGGGTTTTACACAGCAACCTGGAATAGACTTCAATGAAACATTTGTGCTAGTTGCGCACATGGAAACAATTATAACTATGTTGGAAATTGCTGTGCATAACAAATGTCTTGTTCATTAAATGGATGTAAAGTCAACATTTTTTAATGGTCATTTAGAGGAAGAAGTATATGTGGAACAACCACAAGGATATGAGATTCTAGGACAAGAAAACAAATTATACAGATTGAAGAAGGCATTATATGGATTAAAGAAAGCTCCTAGAGCTTGGTACAATCACATAGATTCCTATCTCACTTGGAATGGATTTCAAAGAAGTGATTGTGAGGAAACACTGTACATCAAAGAAAATCAACAAGGTAATATGTTGATTGTTTTCTTATATGTAGATGATTCGATTTTTACAAGTGACTTTGGCATAGAAGAATTTAAGTCAGACATGAAGAATGAATTTAAAATGACTAATTTGGGGCTTATGAGATATTTTTTGGGTATTGAAGTTCATGAGTCCAAACCTGGTATATTTATTTCACAATCTAAATATGCACATGAAATCTTGAAAACATTTCACATGATAAATTCCAAAGCAACCCCAACACATGTCATAACATAATTGAAGTTAACTAAGGAAGATGAAGGATATAAAGTCGGTCCCACTCTGTTTAAAAGTTTGGTAGGCAACCTTATGTATCTGAAAACAAGTCCTGATATTATGTATGGAGTAATCTTGATTTAAAGGTTCATGGAAACTCCAAAATAATCCCATTGGAAGGAAGGAGAAAAAATTATGAGATATTTGAATGGAACTAAATATTTTGGCATTATGTAGTCTACTTCAGAAGATTTTGGACTTGTTGGATACACTAAAAATGATTGTGGAGGCAACATAGATGACAGGAAAAGTACCTATGGGTACACATTTTGGAACAACAGTTCCTCCATTACGCTATCCAAGAATCATCTATTTCACAAGAAAACCAAGTACATTGATACAAGGTTTCATTTTATCAGAAAATTGGTAAATAACAAAGAATTTTTCCTAGAATTTTGCAGGTCCAAAGAAAAAATTGTAGATATATTTACAAAATCATTGGAAATAGATGCATTTCATAAACTACACAATTGTATAGGAGTCTACGTAGTGGAATTTATTTGACAGTTCATGTCAATCTAAGTTTTTTGATGAAATTTTGTATGTTTTGTTATTCCCACCCACTTATAATTAAAGGGGGAGTGTTGGAAATATTAATTATAAGTCGTGAGATTTATGCTTATGCCAAATCTGTCTGTTATGAAAAGTAGGAGTGTTACTCAGTCATACATGAAAAACATGAGCGTTAGCAATAGTGTTATTAAATGAGTCAATCTTGATCTTTCTTGAGCTCTATTGTGTAGATAGAGTAAGTCAAATTTATTGTTGTCTTAAATGTTTAAGTCAGTTTACTTCTACATGAAGTCTTAGTCTTAGTCTATTTACTTACAAGTCCGTCAAGAGTCTATATACATATAAAGAGAGAATAAGTGAAATAGTTGATAGTTAGAAGCAACAAAAACTCTGAAGGGAGTCGAAGAAGTCTGAGAGCACAATCTCTTTTTTTTTGGAAGTCTGTAAAAGTATGTGTAGCCGAAGATCTGAAAAGTTTCATATTTTGTAACCACGCCCAGTATTCAAGTTGGTAATATATAACTTATATGTATGTTAATATTCTTATGATTATTTCTATGTTATGTCGTGTTCAAACACCTTAAAAATACATTCTCTTTGTTTCTGCACAAGCTTAAGTTAGCTTTATATGTTCTTGAATCTGCACTGAAAGTATACACGTGAGCTTATGTGCTAAGAGAAACACAATGATAATTTATTTCATAAATTATTTTGTTTAGTGTTATCATCACAACATGCAATCCACTGTGCAGTTTAGAAACTGCATGGTAAGTCCTAAGAGCTCAATGACGAATAATTTAACTGCATGGTATTTGCTACTACATTGTGCTCTGAAAAGTATGTGAGTATGTGAGTTGTAGATATGAGAATTCATATATTTTTATGGATATGGATAATAGTGGTAGATTTAACGTTTTGTTTTAATGCTCAAGACACATGTCAGGAGGGTTGTTTGAACTGTGAAATGATATATGTGTTTTGTTGGAATTTTTATATTTTATATTTCAACTGTGTTTTTCAGGTTTTAATCAAATCAAACTCTAAGTGATCAGGTAAACATTAATGGTGTAACGTATAAGGTGTTCAAATTTATGTGGACATAAGAAGATAGGGAGAAACACATGTCCTCACACACCTCTCTTGAACTTCTGTCCATACATCTAAAGGGATTGCAGTCTTGATTTTTTTTCAACTCGTTTTTCACTTGGCTTTGATGTGTGACTATAAAAAAATCCAGATCTATACCAACAGGTTACAGAAGGAATTGGGTTTTATCTTGTGTTTGCATTTCTTTTATTCATTTTTATTTTAATCTTTTGGATTTCTTTTTGGCGAGGTTTTACTATGTGATTGTGAATTTTCTAGAGCTATAGGAGCCTAACCTTAATCTGAAATTCTAACTTTAATTTTAGATATTTATTATAAAATTGATTGATATACTCTATTTGCATATATCAACCACCTTTATAATGTGTTTGTGCTAGTATATATATGTTGGATAAACAACACAAAACCTTACACAGTGGTGTGGAAACATTCTCCGCATAGTCTGAAATTTGGATTTAGTAATTGGTTTTCATTAATATTCCAATCTATCAGTTCTCTTTAAATATTATATTCCTGGATAATCTAAGGTGACTTGTTTTTTAATCAAATGTAAATTTACCTCTTTAAATACATAAGTATGTGTATCTTTTGTCTACCATCAAGTTCACAATATGCCAACGTAATTTGGCTTTCTACTTTCAACTTTTGTACATAGGTAGGTACATGAATTTATCTATCTTGACATGGTCCCTATCTTCTTACTGATTGACATTTTCTTGACCTCTACAATTTTCATTGATGATGTGATATCCAATATAATTCAGTACATAATAGATCGTTTTAGTGCTTTAGTTGACGCCACATTCACAGAACCTTGCACGTTCTAGTTGGTTTTCTTTCTGTTCCTTTCTATATATAATTTCATGAAACCATATCCCAAGTATGGTTCTCGAGGAGGGAGTTGTAATCTTCTTGCATGGGGGATTCCCAAAAGGGATTTCCAACAACATTGCCATAAGACGGTGGATTTGAAGACAAAACCTAGAAAATATGCCTAGGTGGCAACAGTTCAATGGAAGTGAGTGAAAGAGGAGGATCCTTGAAATCATATCAATTCCTCCTAGTATCAACTGGATCCTCAACAAGATCCCCTACATCCTGAAGAGTAGTCTAGGCCCACTTGGGCCTCTTCTCTAGCTCTGCATATGCATTTGGATGCATTGACTCTACATCTGACTGTACTGACTTTGTATATGTATCATATAAATCCTATGAATCATAACTATCATCTGAATAAGATTCAAAATGTGCATGCTCATCATCTCTCACAGATCAAAGAAAAAAAATGTCTACATGTTGTTGTTTAGGTACATGTGAGACACTTTCCTCAAATTGGACACTACGCTCAATGATGAGACGATCTGAGGAAATATAAATGAGTCTATACCCCTTCACACTGTTGGGGTATCCAAAAAATATACACTATGTGCTCTGTGGATCAAGTGTATTCCTCTTCTTAGAGGGAATCCAGCCCCATGCACGTGAACCGAAAATACAAAAGAGGGTCACTTCTGGTTTGAGGCCACTCCAAGCCTCATAGGGGGTCTTATTCTTGAAAAATATATGGGGAGATATATTTTGTATGTAGGTTTCACGAAGTGCTTCATCCCATAATGTCTATGGAAGTGACTTCACATGTATCATGTAAGATTCCATCTCTTTTAGAGATCCATTTTTCCACTCAACAACTTCATTTTGTTGCAGAGTATAGGGAGTTGTGTGCTTCAATTGAATCCCTGCCTCATGAAAATGTTTTTTTATCGCATGGTTGACATACTCTCAACCATTATCTATTCGAAGGACTTTGATTTTCTTTCCTGACTGTGTCTCAAAAAGGGCCTTGAAATATTTTAGGTGTTGAAAGACCTCTGATTTGTTCTTGAGAAAGTAAATCTATGTGAAGCGTGAGAAATCATCAAGAAAAATGAGCATGTACCTTGATTTACTGACAGATGGATGTGGAAAAGGATCCATGAGGTCACCATGGATAAGATTTAAAGGAAAGGAAGCCTTTTGAGTCTTTCCTTTGCCAAATTTCTCTTGAGGGTGTTTTCCAAGAACACATCCCTCACAAATTATTTTGGAGAAGTGGATGTTAGGTAGGCCATCAACCATTCCCTTGTTTCTAAGTTGTTGAACATATATGAAATTTAAATTCCCGAACCTTTCATGCCATATCCTATTGCTTTCATCAGCATGGGTAGGCAATAATGCATAATATGGTTAAATAAATTCAGAAAATTTTTAGAGTCTAGATTGATGATTTAACTCACTAATAGAAACCCTAGAATTAGTTTGCATGTCATATATATTCAGTGCATCAGGTTTGAATATGATTCTCTTTCTGGTGCCAGAGTTTTTCATCTGATGCATAGAGAGAAGATTGACAAAATGTTTGGGAACGTTCAACACATTCTCGAAGCTTTCATTTGTGAGTTCAATTCTTCCTTTTTCAGTGACCTCGAATGGAGAGTTGTCCCCCATCAGAATAACATGAACTTTGCATGCATCCAATGAATAAGAGACTTCCTTTGTGGCAACCATTTGGTGTGATTATCTTGAATCTATTATCCAAGAATCGATAGAGGAGTTGATGGCAATCAAAGCATGGCTAGAATTTCCATTCTTGGGATTTTGATCTTCTGTCTTATTCTTCTTGGAACCCTTGGCCATGTGATCTCCAAGGTTGTTTTGATGAAGTATTTGGGTCATTCTATCTGTTTCTACATACATGCATATTTTGGATGAAATCCTTTATGGCAGTAAGTGCATTTCTCCCTCTTTCTTCCCTTTCCACCTTTGGATATGGAGGCATCATTGAAGGGTTTTGAGTACCCTTCCTTCTTTGGATTTGAATGTGATTTAATTTTCTCTTTGTATTTAAATTTATAATATTGATGACCACTTTTGTATTTCACAGTAAGTGCATGCACAATTGGGCCTTCGATTTTTCCCATATTGATGACCTTGTTCTACTCTTGTGTTAGAGACTCGATAAATGACTCAAGAGATGTCATCGTCCAGGTATATTCAGATGAAAATCTAATTGAATGAAATGTGGATACAAAAGCTAAGTATTTTTGACCAATTTTGGAGAGAATGGTGAGAACCATTTATTTCGCCTCCTTATATTTATCAACCCCACAAGCCTTGAGTTGTAACAACAAATCCTTATATTTGGTAAAGAATTGTTGGAGATTGTCGAAGATTTTTGGATCCAATGTGAGAAATTCCACCTCTAGCATGTGTCCCCTCATATTTTCCTATTTTCCAAAAGTCCCTTCCATGGTGGTCCAATATTCATTGGGGTTTTTACAAGAGGATATGTGAAAGAGGAGTTCAAGAGAAATGAGATGCAAATTGTTCTGAACGAATCATCCATTTGATTTAGATACTTAGATTTTTCTATGGCTGATGTTGGTTTTGTATCTTTGTTCATGGTTAACCTATACAATCCTTTTTGTCGAGGATGCATTGTCATTTTCTCCTTCCATGCAAATAAATTGTAAGGTGTAAGAATGAATTCTTTTGGAAATTCCACTTTTTCGTTGTCTTCAATCTTCAGTACCTGCAAATATAATTTGGTGTGTCTTTTCATTAGAATTTCATCATCTCTGATACCATGTAAATTTGTTGAACTTGACCATAATAGATCTAGATATTAATTGGCATACACATTTTTAGAGAAAATATGAGAAAAGAGAAGTAGGAGAGAAGGAATGGAATAATTCTCATTAACCAGATGAATGAATGATAATTTACACATGATATACTTTGTATAACTCAACCAATGTGCACTAGAGGAGAATAAAATGTGCCATTGTGGTGGTATAGAGTGATATAGGCACACACCATTAGTTGAAAGAGTAAGCTTCCACCTAGTCTAGTCTCTCGGGAAGTTACGGGAGTGAAATGCCCCCTAGTCTAAGTTAACTAGTCTATCGGTCTTCAGTTGACTCATTGGAACATAGTGAAGTGAGAAAGATATCAGGGAATCATGAGTAATGTGTTAGTATGGTGATGATCCCAAGGAAAATGCACATTAGCTGGTGATGATCCCAATGTTTCATATTGATAATCCCAATGTGGCATCTAGACTCCACTCAACATATCAAAATGAAATTTGAATTGAAGAGAATATTTTCCTAGAGGAATATTCTCCCTAAAATATAGGAGATTGAATAATTACTAATAAACATAGAGAAAAACTTAGGAAAAAGAAATCCTAGATGTGTGTGAAGTATCTCCAACATCCCAATCTAGTTTGGATCTTCCCTTCCTAGAATTCCTGCGGTTCCCTAAGCCCTTTCATCTATCCTTTTGTCTTCCCCTTCTCCATGTTTAGCGCATTACTTGATGTCTAACCTGCGATTTTATATCGCATTTCCTTTCTAAGGATAACACCAACAACATCATAAAATTTTAAAGTGTTTGAACCAAAAACAAGTTATTTACAACCATGACCAAGTTGTTCCAACTTTCTGGCAGTGAGCACAAGATTAGAAGATCCCTCACCTCATCATAAAAGTCCACTTTTACATAAATTAGTTGATTAGTAACCATACTAAATTCATTTAAATGATATGAAACATAACCACCTTCTAACATCTTCATATTAAATAAGCTATTCATTAGAAATACCTTATTGGATAGCAAGGGTTTTTCATACAATTTAACCAATGCATCCATCAACTCCTTCAGTGTCTTTTCTTTCGAAATATTGAAATCCACCGATGCTTCGAGGCTCATCCTTATTGTTCCTAGTGCATTTATGTCAAGAACCTCCCATTATTCATCCTTCATGGTCGTCGACTTCCTTGCTATTCCACCCAATGGTAGGAATATATCCTTCTAATATAAATAATATTCCATGTGCATATTCCATAATTGGTAGTTTTGGCCATTAAATTTCTCAACCTTAAAATTTCCATCTTCCACCATTTCTCCCACTCAAACGAGGAACCCTATTTTCCTATGAGTTACATTTCTCTTTGATACTAGTTTTTAGATAAGCAGGATATTAGAGCAATAAAACAAATTGTTGAATTAAAACACAGAAGATACATAATAGAATAGAGACAAAGATATACGTGGTTCACCAGTGTGGGCTATGTCCACCAACGAAATTTCCAAGTCCTTCCTTTTTATTATCAAGAAAATAAATGGATACTACCTACAACACACTCGTTGTAACTTCATGTTATTTCTCTCACATTCTCCTCTCTTGGAATACAATATTCACAATGATGCATAGCCGCAATGCATTTCTCTCATAAATGAGTGTTTCCTTCTAGGGAAAAAAACCATAACATAACTTCTAATGTTAGATCCACGACCTTATAATGAAAGGTCCAAATTTACTATGAAATTAAAATATACATTTACAAGGAATTTTTTTCCTTCGAGGGCCCACTTTCCCCCAGACCTTGTAGGGGGGAAAGCCCCCCTTGCAACCCCCCGCATGGAGGGGTGTACCATATACCATGGTGTATACTATTCGAGGGGTATAAATATGGCTGAAAAAAAAGACCTATAAAACATGAAGATAATTAGGCTCCACAACTAACATAGAGAGGGTTGTTGGTGTGGACAATGACATCTTGTTAAAGCTTGTGGACTAGTGTAGAAATACGAGTTTCACTATTGTTCCTATGGATGATTTCGAAGTTGTGTTGGGACAATATTCCACGAGGAAGGAAACAACATCACCTATTCTTGACATGAATAGTTTGGCCATTTACTCAAGATAGACTCCATGTTTGATTCCTACCATAAGGAGGAAGGAAAGAGGAGCACGAATGTCTTCATTAGATATGGTTGTTGTAGATAACCAAAGACGACAACCTTGTGGAGACGAAATTTGATGATGTGGGGTGATGGTTGGACTCTCTAACACAAAGAAAAAAAGTAAGTTTGTGTAAGTGGAACATTGTCTTGCCGATGTTGAAGATACAGTTGGATATTTGGATAATACAGTGTATTGCATGGCCGATTTCTATTTGAAATTTTATGATTGGCAATGAAGATTAGAGGCAGTCACAGAGATGAGGATGTTGGAGTAGTTGATTGAAAAAAAGTAGATACCATCCATGCACCGAGAGGATGAGAAGGAGATGTAGAAACCTTGGTGGAAGAGAACAAAGGAATAGGTTGATTCCTCTTCTATCGAACTTGGACATGGTGAATCGTTCTATGATGATAAGCTAGAGTGACACATGGAGGAGTACGAAGGAAAAATTGTTTCAAGTGTTTCGTTGCTTATGTACATAATGTATAAGTACGATGGAACTTCACCATTCACATTGGGACAAATTGGAGATGAGGGAGATGGCCCAACCAACCATACCCTTTCACCTTCAAACTAGACTATGGCATGTTGGCTTGCTAACTTGGTGAGAAAAAGTGACGCAAATAGGGTGACTTGAGAAGGTGCCTTGGTGAAAATTGTTAAGAACGTAGCGGGTGACTTGACATATTGGAGGAAATGAATATTTGTAGAAGTGACAATCTTGTAGACATAAATGAATGTTTGAACGTGAATATGTGATTTATTAGGAAGTGTGATGATTTGATTAGATACCCAAACATACTAAGTCTCAAGGGGATCAAACGCATGGAAACATGGGTAGATAGACGGAAGTATGGAAGAAACATCAAGTCAAATAGTAGAGACACTTCATAGACTCATGTAACTTCCTAAGAGGAGTTTTCCATGACAGCAAAAATTGAGAAGACACCAGTCATTGATTGGTGACGATATCCAAAGTTGGGGCAGAGATTCCATGAAAATATATGGATGTTTTTAGGGACAACAACAAATTTGATTGGGGGAGGATGTAAGGTCTCCCATGACACCCATCAAGTTCACATTCTCCTTGAGATGATTCGATGATATAACGAATGAAGAGCGCAAGGAAGAAGAAATAAATTGGGTGAACATATACATTTGGGTGTGAGTAGGAGCACCTTGGGTGCACAATGGTGACATCCAACACTAAGGAGGAACACACCTTACTTACCTTATAAATATTGATAGAGACTTGGGTTACGTTTGGGAAAGGCCGAAGCAACTTGGGACAAATCCCAAGTAGTGGACATGTCTACCCTTAGTAACATGGGTGCACCAGATATGTTGGACGAACCCATCGACACACCCATGAGGAGTCACAATTATCAACATGAGATAATGCACAAGGAAAGGTGTAATGAACCTCATATTCACTATATAAAAAAAAATTCCATGATATATTTCAATTTCGTTTTAAGATTAGAATTCAAGAGTAGGTAAAATTCATTTCTATCCACAATGACATTATTACACCAGTCTAGTTTAATTCAAACATAAAAACTTATGTGGATACATTTTTCCATAATTCTATCACTCCCCTTCACTCTCAAACTACTCCCAGCATACTTATATACATATAGGTAGTATCTAGACTTAGGTCTTATAGCCCATACCTCTCCTTTGGACATGAGTTCCTATGCTTGTGTGCATTACTATTTATTTGACTTTGAAATAAATTTCATACACCATATATAAAGTAATGGGGTCGGGAATATATCTCTTGTCAGAATATACAAGGTTTAAATTAAGATTCTTGGCATCATTTAGTATGGTTCGACTCATTAAAAATAGATTTCTTTATGAGGAGTCGTGGTTAGTGTCCTGTCAGTTTCCAAATACACAAAATCTTGGGTATTGATTCCCAAACTAAAACCCTCGTATAACTCACTCTTAACTAAACGATGTCTTAAGTGAAATCTCAATTGAATGATAATTAACTCCAATGAATGGTTGGAGGGGATGTATTCCACTAGTAGTATCATGACGAGACTGTCATTAACTTCACAAATTTCTTGGTGGGGAAAGAGTGATTTACTTGTCAGAGCAGTTAAAGATGTGCACCTGAAATTAATGGATATTTTGTGTACTCGAATTCCGATGGTTTCACCTGACCGTTCCTTTAACCTAGTCACGACACTTGTTCCCCATTGCATGGCAAGACCATCAATCGTACCCTCAACATTTAATCGGTGTAGCATAGCTCCTTTTAGGGTTCTGAGTCTTTCTATTATCAATGTGAAATCCTCCAAAAAATGGCTCTGCGTATTAACATTTCTCAACAGGAAAGGATGTCGAAATGGAGGGCGTTACCTGATGGAACAGTCATCACTATTCGCCTCCCTGGTATGTTTTGCGATACCACTTGTGTCCTTAGTCATTTAAATGAGAACTCTGGTTTCCATCATGGTGGAAGAACCCTCGTATTGGAAGTCTTACTATGATTGTAATTTGAATCTTCCCCTTTAAAGATCTTGTTATGACTGTAATTTGAATCTACCCCTATAAGACTACTCCTTGTAACTTTTCTATATGGTTCTGCTACCAGAATTAGATTGTTCTATGTGTTTGTACTCAATGTTTCCTTGTTTACCGAAGGATTCACACCTCTTTGCAAAAACTTTACTCTCATGGTTTTTCCATTTCGTTACAGGCTCTATAGTTTTTCCGTTGATATGTTTCGAGGCCCGGTGTTGCACTGTTGTGAAGTCACGCAGGGTTTTAATATGAAGATGAAATGTTTCCTACTGTGTATTACGATTTATGTTGTATTTTCCCTTTTTTTTCTCTTTGTTTGTAAGCATGGATCCATTTCTGAATTTCCAAGAGACTCTCTTCTGGTCCTTATGGATAAACTGTTTCCCTGATGGCTATGCATTCCAACCCTACACAATTAAAATTTACGACTTCGGGGGTTTTCGAGTAGTTCTATTAGAAAAATGTCCATGGAAGATCATATTGGGTTTTTTTTTTTCTTTTTCTTTTTATTTTTGCAACTTCTTGGATGGAGGATGCCTTCGGCCTATTCGCATGGCCCATCTTATTAAATTTGTAATTTAAGTGTTAGTATTGTTTATATTATTTCATCTCATAGCAAATGGATCTATCCGTCGTTGGTACAAACGCTAATTATGGGACCCAGTTATTGCGAGGGTACCCATCAAGAGATCCTGGGACCATCCTCCCCTCGGCCAAGGACCTCTATCAAGCCAAAACGTGATAAGGGAAAATATGCCTCACCTTCAATCATGAGTTAAGTACCATTATGACTCAAACTCTTTCTATTTTGTTGGAAACTTCAACCATCTTATTTTTGTTCTAAAATGCTAATGTGAGTTTGAAATTCCTTGCAGGGACTTTGACTATGTATAACTTGGGATGCCAGTGCTCATCAAAGGTGTATAAGGTACTCGAGTTTCAATTCATTTCTCTCCAATGAGTGCCCTAGCTTTTCTATGAACTGATACGATTCTAAACCCGGGGTTAACATCATGGTGACATAGATCTCACTGAGTCACATGATTTGGAATATGGTTATAGTTTAAGAGCTGTAAAATCTTTTGGGGTGGCAATACGAATAGTCATTCTTGTCAAGTAATGGATATGTAAGTGAATGAATTTTGAAATGGGATTCAACCATATTCATGGGAAGTTATTCTCACTCGATTCCTTCCTTGGATATTATTTCGATTGTGCATACTATTTTATCTTTTGTCGTTATGTATTTCAGAAAACTCCACTAAGGTTTAATTAGAATGTTGTCCTCTACTGTATTTTGGTATTTGTTGTCCGTACAGTCTGAAATTTTATGAATTGCATGGAATTATATATTTCTAAAGGACCACATCCCTTTTAAATCACATCTCAACGAAAAAGAACCCTACAATATCAAACTGTTGTACAGGTATCAAGAAATATTCATACAAATGTATATATAATCCTATTCGAATGTGTATTTTTGTCATGCATCGATACTTTAGTAATGTTATTACTTTGTATAGCTTATTACATAAATATGCAAATATGTAGTCATTTCGTTCCTATTTATTCTTCAACATTTCTTAGGTCATTACTATCAACTAAGGGAACCTATACAGAGGGAATTTAAGAAGGGTCCGAGATTGTCAAAGTAGTCAGATCTGCACATTTAATTTATATATACATCTATGTTAATTAAATCTAAAGCGCTTCCTAAATGAGGTCATTTTAATTATAATTTAATTGCACGGTTGGATCTACATGACTTCCAGAACAGTTGGTATATTAATTGTCTACTATGTGAATGTATTTAGGTGTATAATACCATTGTTATTGTAGGGAATTCATTTTAACTTTCCATTAACATCTGTACTTGTTTCCACCTATAATTACGTATGTACCTATAGCTCTCTCTCTCTCTCTCTATATATAATGAATTATTTTTATAGGTATAGTTTCATCTTGATTTTGGTTTAATATGTACATAAATGGAAAACTCGGCTAAGTACTACGGTCCTGCATCTTTACCTACAGAAATATAAACACGCAGGTATATCTACCTAACTTGGTTTCATTCATACACACAATTAGTTTACACATCAAAGCATAGTTTACTCGGAGGATCCCTTTTTTTTTTCTACGGTTTTATCCCATTAAACAATAGTCTAACTACATAATTTTGAATACTTAAAGGTGTATGATCTCATGACAAGCAAAACTCTTAGAAAATTTGTACTAAAATCTTCTTGATTAGTTTAATACTTTCATATACAATAATTTTGTTCTTGTCACACCCTATACACAGTGGCTTGTAATATAATCTGTTATTTCTATTCTAACTCTATCACGGATGAATATCCTCAATCATTTTATCAGTCCATTCATTATAGTATTAGTGTTGTTCCTATAACAAATAATCCTACTATGTCCCTACAGTTTATCATATTACATAAATGGGATAATATACAACAGATTTCTCCCATAGAAGTACTTCGATACAAAATTAACATATACATCTCATCAGTATAAATGATTATTTAAACAGAGAAGGAGTAGATCAACATATCTAAACCAGTTTGCGGGAAGGCAAAGGGAACAACCACGTTCCTCCCAACCATAGAATAGACAGCCAAAATTACTTGCCCAATTCACCCCCTAGCCTGACCATGAATCCATGAGGGCGAACTTCCAAGACTCCTCCTCGACAATGTCTTCAATTCCAACAGTTTCCTCTTGCCTCACACTCACTCAGTAGTGTTCATAAGAACAAATAAAATCAATAGTCTATTTTCCTAGTATACTTGGCAACGTCCTGCCTCCTCACATATGCTATTTATCAATTTTGCCTAGGTCATTTTCCCTCCCTTGGGAATTTTTGCAGCTTTCTAAATCCTTGATTTTCAGGGGATGCCAATGGCCAAATCACTGATTTTCCACTTGTAGCAATCAACATAGAGGTAGTTCCAACATGTTCACCACTCATGGAGTCATGGTCAACTAAATTTAACATGGTTGTTCCATTTGTCCTCCTGCAATCAATATAAAATATTTTGTTTTCATACAAGTGTCATAGTCAAATAGTTAGTTGGGTGAAATTAGGTCTCTACCCAACAGTCATAATAATTAATTACAATTATCAAATTCGAAATTCAGAATTGCCATAAATGGCAAAAAAATTCCAAATTTGAATTTACTGAAAACGGAATAAATTTCCAGCAAATTTAAATTTCAAAAATAATTTATTTTTGGGGATGTCACACAAGGGGTATCCACCCAAGGATGAGGCTCAGTGGTCTAAGAGAGAATAAATTGATGGGCACACCAGGTCCATGGAAGGGGCATGATGATTCATTGGAGTGTGGTTTTACGAAGGGGTGTGCCACACCCAAAAGAGATGATGTTTCATAAAAGTGACCCTTGGAGTTCCTATAAGATCAAGGGTGCACAACCAAGAGAATGCATAGAAGATTTGAAATTATTTGTGGAGAACAAATCCGAGGGAAGTTTGAGGTGATCAACGGATGCATAGTTTCGAACATGGAAAATAATTAGCCAAGAGTTGGATGCTCTCAGTGGTTTTAGGGAAGTATGAAAACATGGGTATATTGGATATTGTTGTGAGGAGGAACAAAAATATGTGTTATCTTGGTGAAAGTCTATGGAAACAAATGGAAAACAAGTCTTTGGTTGTGGGCATGTCTATGGTGCACCACAAGAGGCTACGGAGATGGTTGTGACAAAGTTTTGGTGTGATGAATTTTTTTATGAGTGTCTTGGTGAGGAGAGGTGAGTCATGTCACTCCGCCAAATTTGTAAACCAATTAGATAGTTCTCATATTGTAATTGTTTCAAAATAACAAAGACTTAGCCGGGTGTTAGGCACAGTTTGTGTTTCCCACATTGTTTCTATGTTTTTCTTCGTTTGTTCAACAATTGTTTTCTTGGTATCTCATGTTCATGGAATATATGCTTATATAAGAATAAGTGTTAATCTATGTTAACAATTGTCTAAGTATACAAGAGTTTCACTAGAGTAGGAGTGTGACTCTCCAGTAGCCTAGAAAAGAGTATGGATATGCTATAGGTGAGGATACATAGTCCGGATGAATTATTCTTGGTGTACAGGGAAACCAAGTAAGAATCATTGTGATGTCGCACAC
This sequence comes from Picea glauca, assembly GCA_000966675.3. NCBI lineage: Eukaryota > Viridiplantae > Streptophyta > Pinopsida > Pinales > Pinaceae > Picea > Picea glauca. The sequence goes on from JZKD02S1822632.1 coordinate 64,187, forward strand.
CTTTAAGAGGTGAACAATTGCAAGATATGATCAGACATCTTGCGGGGTTGTGACACTTTGTATAATAAAAGTAGATGGTTTTTAGGAACCTCTAGTACCACCCAACATTATATCTATTTCTTATATTGTGATTACATGTTTCTTGTTCTTAAATTCCCAAGTGTTTAAGTGTTTAACATTATCAAATAGTCTAATTATCCAAGTGATGTGAATCGAGCATGAATGGTGTGCACAAGCGTGACCATATAGAGTTAAGTGTGCAACTTGGTAAGTAGCTTAGGGTTGAGAAATGGGTGTGCCCTAAGTGAAGAGGCATAGTCTTGATGCACCCTAAATGAAGAGGCAGATTTTGGACGAAGTACTCTCAGTTTGGTCAAACATTAAAGTTGGAAGCGTTGTAGTATGCCAAGATGATGAGGTCATGACACTTGATAGCTCAGGAAGGACGCTTAGGTACATGATACAAGGACTGTTTGCATAGAAATCCCGCCTATTTTTGTGTTGAGAAAAAAAATTGTAATGGTTATATACCTCAGTAATAATTGTTGGGTGGTGAAAACACACACCTTGTTGTTACTACTCATTGGAGGATTCTCAAGTGTTTGTCTTTCTCTTTCCCTAAAAAGAAATGATATTTTTCTTGTTTAAATGTCGAAGCATGTGAGGAGATTCTTGAGACTTGTAAATTCCTTTCTCCATTTGGATGAGCAATAAAGAGATATCATTGACCCCATTTCCTTCTTACTCTTTATATGAAGTGTTATCATTTCTTCAATCTTTGTCCATTAATTCATGTTATAGGCTCAAATCTAAACAACGATATACAAAAACAAGGTTGGCGCCTATATGGTTTATGATATTGTGGATTATATGTTATTGAAATAAAATTGTGGAATGTAGATAGAGTAGTATCAAGAATTCATAATTGTTATTACTTGGAAATGATGTTTCAAACCCAATTTTGAAGGTTTTCTTTTAAATGGGAAATTCAAGGATGGTTCTAAACCTTTCACTCTCCTCTAGAATTGTAATGTTCCCAACAAGGATAAATAGAAAAAAATATATTTGTTGACTAAATTATTATTTTTCTTTGTGTGATTTTATCAAACACTTTGTTTGAAATTCCTTACAAATAGTTTGCATATGTCACTGAGATACGAATATTGTCAAAGATATCACATGCACCCATTCAACACAGAATAAAGAAGATAACCATGGAATATTATTATGGTGTGTAAATCCAAATCACAACAAATATAAAGATCCTTATTGGCTATAACAACAGCTGTAAAACCCTCCTAAATACATATATCTATTGGTTGTCAAGCAACCTCAATATCTATTAGCCAGAACAACAATAACTAGTAATGATTCTCAATATCGCCTCAATATATGCATTCCCCTATCTTTTTCATCCTTCGTTGGTGATCCATAAGGATATAGGAATGATCAAAGAGGTCAATAAATATCTGGAACATCCATAGACATCTACAATGGTCCAGAACTGGTAAAAAACAAAGTGTCCAAAAATCTCTCAAAAATGAAATAAATGCATAGAGTTCGTCGTCAACATTTCAATGGTGAAAAAAGTTCGTCAAACAAAGATCGTATGTGAAATTTATAAGCGGTAAAACTTCCAGTCAAAGGTCAAAGTACATGGAAAATAAAGAAGTGACACGTGTCACCATTGCAGGGGTGATACGTGGAACCTAATTGGTAGCTGACTAGGCAGGTATAATTCAAGTACAAGCTGACAATTGGTCCAATCACATGATGACAAGTGGATCCAATCATAGCTTTACATGTGGCATTGAAAGAGCCAATGAGAGGTCGCCATGTGGCGACTCCTCATTGGCCAATATTGGGTTGGTTATATAAAATATTATGGAGTCAATTGGGTTCATTCCCATGACCTCCAAATCCACCAAAGTTTTTAACAAAGCTTCATTTCCAACACATCACACATTGTTTCTTAATAGCTTTGTGGCAATTAATTTATTTAAGGTTAAATAAATCTCGATATGGGTGACCAATGGGCCAAGTTCCTAAGTCCACAACCCTTGGCCCTTGATTATGTTACATAGAATATAACCGTTGAATAAAGTGGGGTGTTATCACCAATATTCCGTAAAGAATTTTTTTTAACCACAAGTTTTATGTTCTAACAACATATATTGTTGTACATATATGTTCCCACCACTTGCGCAAAGGTTGCAAACTATATGTGTTATATATACAAAATATATATATTTATATATCCACTCCAAAATCATGCGGGAGGTTTAATGCTATGGTTTTCAACCATATAATGGTCATTTTAAGAAAATTAATTATATAGTATGGTCAGTGGGGCTTGAACCCCGAGTCTACTATATATAATATAAATATTTTACCAACTCCCCTATGGTTTGGGTTTATTAAGACCGGTCAAACAAATTTTAATTAATGCCAATCGAAGGTTAAAGTATTTGGTTAAGAAAGGGTGCCTATTTAATGGTGTGCACCCCAAGCACATGACACACTTATGCAGATATTTTAGTCTCGTAAAGAATGCCAAGAGTACGAAGGGTACGAGGCTACACCGTAAGGCGTGTTGGGGGTCACCTTGATAGAATTTCAAGTATTTTATATCATTTTTGAACAATTTTTCACCAGGAACTCAACGATTCACTATGTTTATACATTTTATCAACATGTAAAAGGTCATTGTAAATGTAAACATTTGAGCATTAATAAAAGAAGTCTCTATTGGAGGTGAACCTAGAGAGGTAGCCCAATTTGGGTGAACTCCATGTTCTCCAACTTGTGTATGTGGTTATATTATTGTTGTTCATTTCAATTTCATTTATTTGCAAGTCATTTATCATTAAAGTGTAATTGGATAGTTAAGTATTTCACATGTACAAATTATAAAACTGTTAAGCGATCATTTTATTTCGAAGATCAAGTAAATGTTTATGTGTATTTAAAATTATCAAAATCAAAGTATTTTTCAAATAAAGTTGGTATTAGAGTAGGTTTCATAAGTAATTTGCAAGTGGATGCTTACAAGAGACAAAATCCAACTTTTTAAGGAAAAACTTGCAAGTTGTAAGTCCAAAATTGGAAAGAGATTTCAACGACATAAGATGGCTTTGGTAAAAGAATAATATTATCCCATGACCCATGAAGAGATAAATGATACTCTTCAATAATTAAAAGAAGCGATAGATGAGTTAGAATGGATAATTCAAAATCCTGTGAGAAGAGTATCTTCGATAAAAGGAGTAGGAGGAGGTGAATGTAGTGGACCTTTTGAGCCCCATTCCCCTTCCTCATCATCCTCATCAGTTTCTTATGGAGCATGTAAACATTCTTCTCATAAAAATTAGTCCTTTAAGAATACTGACCATCATCTACCTTTATCAAAATTATATTTTAAGTTTGAGTTGCCAACCTATGATGGATAATTTAATGTTGAAAAATTGTACAATTGGATCAAACAAATAGAGGTATATTATATGGTTCAAATAATTATGGACGAGACTTCAGAAATATAGTTAGATACTCTTCAACTAAGTGGGACTGCCTTAATATGCTGGGAGAGTAAGATGCAAGTTGATATGGTTCAGAAGGGAAAAATAATCTCTTCTTGATATAAGTTTACTTAGGCTATCATGAAACAATTCTATGCACTGACATATACACATATGGAAATGATCGAGTGGCAACATCTGAGATAGGGTAAATGCCAAAACATTCAGGCATATACATAGGGATTAAAAAACAAGACATTATCCCTAGGAATTACATTGTATACTCATGGAATTCTTTTGAAGTACATTGGTGGCATGCGCTCATATATTTGTCCCATTATTTTAATGTTTAGTCCTACTAAGATTGATAATGTGTTATTACAAGCTACACATCTAGAGGCTATTAAGTGTAAGCATGCGAGGGAAGTTAAGAATCCATTCAAGTCTAAAAGGAACGAAAGGTAAATGAAAGAGTAAGAAATCAACCACAATGAAACAATATGAGGGAAGACCTACATGTTCCTTATGTAAGAGACAGGGACATGAGGAATCATAGTGTTGGAAGTTGCATCCATAATTACGAAAAACAAATAAAAGGATAAAGGGAAGCAAATGACTGTTACATCAACTTATCAGGATCTAGAGTCAGATGATAGAGATGACTTCAATATCATGTCCATAGGAAGAAAATATATATCATATATCAATTCAAATTATTTAGTTCAATCTTTCAAGATGGAAAGTGATATTGATCAAAAGAAAAAGAGCAATCTTTTTCATGTGAGAGTTATAGTCAAGAATACGAAGGTAGATAATTTATTTTACAATGGATATCAAGTTAATTTAACACTTGAATAAGTTGTTAAGAAGTAGGGATTGAAGACGACACCTCACAAAAATCCATATCCATTAGGTTGGGTGCATGACGATGATAAGTTGCAAGTGACGAAGCAAAATAAGATCAAGTTTTCAATTTCATCTAAGTTCTTTGACGAGGTTGAGTTATATGTTGTGCCTCTTGAAATTTGTGACATTGTCTTGGGTATTCCATATATATTTTATAGGAAGGCTTCGTTATATCAAGAAGAAAACAAATATCTCCTTCTCAAGAATGCGAATCAATATACTGTCAGAGCTCATCCTATCAAAACTAGTGTTTCTTTAGTGATCACAGGGAAAATGAAGAGACTCATGACTGAAAGTATTTATTTTTTCTTGTGATAGTGAAACAAAAAAGAAGAAGATATAGAAGATGGTTTATAAAGTTGTGATCTAAACCATAAGAATGAATTTATCAACATCATATCTAATTATGATGAGCTATTTCAGGAACCTACAAGGTTGCCTCCTAAAAGAGAGGTTGAACATGAAATATATTTGCAATAGGATGCTCATCTTTTGAACATTGGAATGTACAGGTCATTAGTGATCGAGAATGTAGAAATCAAAATGTGATTTCACAATCTTATCGACAAAGGAATCATAAGACCAAGTTCCTCCCCGTGTGGTTCTCCTATTGTATTAGTTCCGAAGAAATTTTGAATGTGGAGGACGTGTATTGATTTTTGAGCCCTGAACAAGATCATGGTAAATAATCCTTATCCTCTTTCAATAATAGATGATATATTAGATTAGTTAAAGAATGTTGTGTACTTCACTAAGTTGGACTTGTGAAGTGGTTACCATTATCAGAATTGTAGAAGGCGGCATATCGAAAATTGTTTTCAAGACCAAGCAAATATTTTTCGAATGGTTGGTTATGCCATTTGTGTTATGTAACACACCAACAAATTTTATGAGAGTGATGAATGATGTGTTCAAACCCTACATAGATGATTTTATTAATGTCTATTTAGACGATATATTGATCTTTATCCAAATATGGGAATATCATCTAATGCATGTTAGGACAGGTTTTGAACTTTTGGAAAAGGAGAAGTTGTATATCAAGATGTCTAAGTGTGAATTTGGAAAAACTTCTTTGGTATATTTGGGTTACATTTTAGGGAATGGTTAGTTGAAAATATTTCCTGTAAAAGTAGAAGTCATTGTGAAATGGCCCAAGCCAACTACTTCCACTGAACTCAGGAGCTTCTTAGGTGTAGTACAGTACTAGAGGAAATTCATTTCTAATTTCTCAAACATAGTAGCACATCTACATGCATTAATGAGTTCTAAACAAGTCTTTCAATGGGGAGGAAAGAATAAAAAAACCTTCGAGACATTGAAGGAAAAGATAAGCTCTGGACCAATTCTGGCATTGCTAGATCTACAACAACCATTTGAGATTCAAACCAATACAAGTGGATATTCCATGGGTGCAGTCTTGATGCAACGAAGTAAACCTATATGTTATCATTATGAGACTTTCACTCAAGCTGTGATTAACTATCCAACATATGATAAGGAACTGTATGTGTTGGTACAAAGTGTAAAGCAATGGAAGCATTACTTAATGGGAAATGAGACAATAATTCATACAGATCATCATCCATTACATTATTTGCAATAAAAAACCAAGCTACAACATTCATGACACTTCAAGTGGATGGGTTTTCTACAAAAGTTTCATCGTGTAATCAAGTATAAGAAGGGTATTCATAACAAGGTTGAAGACATGTTATCAAGACTAGTAATTAATGCATCTACAATAATCAGGTATAATCCTTTATCACATGAAATTTATGCAAAAAAATATGCTAGGGATGATGATTTTAAAGAAGTATATGATGCATTAACTCACCAAAATCAACAATCACACTATTATATGCATGAAATTTAATTATATCATATTGGAAAATTATGCCTTCCAAGAGATGAAATGGTAAATGTAATAAGAGAAGCTCATACATATCTCATATCTAATCATTTTGAAGTTGCTAAGATAGTAGCATAGTTAAAAAGGTATTGTTATTGGCCTAAGATGAATGAGATAGTTTACAAGTATATCAAAGGGTGTGTCATGTGTGCCACAAGCAAACCTAGCAACAAAAATCTGGGGTTATATACACCAATTTCGGTGCCTTCATAGCCATGGGAAAGTATATCCATGGAATTTGTAGGGGTTTTGCCAATGTCCAGGACAAGTCATGACTATATGTCATGGTGGACAGATTTTGGAAGATGTTTATTCTAATGCCATGTAGGAAACATGTCACAACTAAATAGACAACACATATGTTCTTTGCAAATGTATGGGTTCATTTTGGACTTCCTAAATCTATTATATCAGATCGATACTCTCGCTTTTTGGGAAAGTGTTGGTCTCATTTATGGGAGGTAATGGACACTAAGTTGAAGAAGAGAATGCATTTTCATTCATGTATAGAGGGACAAACATAGGTGGTAAACATAACAGTTGTACATCTACTTCTAGGATACTGCAACAGACATCCTAAATTATGGGATGAATAGTTACCTTATATCCAACATGCCTATAATCATGCCATGCATTTGTTTACTCATGTCCTTTTCAAGTATGTTTGGGGTACTTACCTAAATCACCTATGGAATTTATTTTTGGAGAAGTAGGTAAAGAAAATGGACAGGATGATACAAATAAATCTAAAAGGTTCATTCAAAAGATTCAACAGGTACATCAAGCAGTACATGAACAATTGAATAAGATCCAAGCCAAGCATAAGGCAAGGCATGACAAACATAGGTTCTATCATCAATTCAAAGTCGGTGATCAAGTATGGCTACATATCAGAAAAGATAGAATGAAAGGTGAAGGTACAAATATAAGGCCAATCTGATACACTCTATTCAAGATCTTAGAGAAGATTGGTACTAATACATTTTGTTTAGATCTACCAGCTTACATGAAAATGTATTCAATGGTAAATGTTGAGAATTTGAAGCTTTATGAGCCTCCATTATGGATAAAGAAGAAAGTATTCAAGTTCCAACAATTGATGATTTTTCTCCAGAGTATTTGGATGAACTATAGGAAGATGTCATTCTCTATAGAAGGATCAAAATGTCACAACGATATGATGTGTAATATCTTCGAGTTGTTATTAAAGGGGTAAAACCAAGGAAATCCAAGTGGATGGAGATTGAAATGGTGAGGGAACTCTACCCTCACCTAGTTTTTGAATAAACGTTTGGAGGTACAAAAGTATTCCAATGGGGAGGAATGATGCATGAGGATTTGAGAAAGATCATAGAGGTCTAGAAAGATTCAGAAGATCCACAGAGGTCCAAAATGGTTCAAAAATGCTCAAAAATCAAGTGTCCCAAAGTCTCTTGAAAATACTATCATTACAAAGAGTTCATCGTCATCATTCCAATGATGAAAATGGTTTGTCAAATGAATCTGTCAAAGTTCCAATCAATCTAGTCAAAGTTCAAAGTACAGGGAAAATAAAGAAGTGACACCTATCACCACTGCAGGGGTGATACGTGGCACCTAATTGGTAGCTGACTCGGCAAGGTACAATCCAACTACATATTGAAAAGTGGTCCAATCGCATGATGACAAGTGATTCCGATCATAGTTTTCATGTGGCATTTAAAGAGCCAATGAAAGGTCGCCACATGGCACCCCCTCATTGGCTAATTTCGGTTTGGTTATCCAAAATTTATGGAGTCAATAAGGTTCAAACCCATGACCTCCAAAGCCACCAAAGGTTTTAGAAAAGCTCCATTGCCAATAGACCACATATTTCCTCTTAATAGATATGTGGAAATTAATTTATTTTAAGTTAAATAAATCTATATAACCAAACCGAGCATCTAATCCCTTGACCCTTGATTATGTAACATATTATATAACCAAACCAATATATATATATATATATGCTCCAAAATTGCGCAAGAGGTTTGATGCTATGCTTTTCAACCATATAATAACCATTGTAACAAAAATACTTATATAGTATGGTCAGTGGAGGTTGAACACCCAACCTATTATATATAATATAAATATTTATCCAACTCCCCTATGGTTCGAGTTTGTTAAATCTAGTCAAACAAAATGTAATTTATGACAATAAGAAGTTACAATATTTGGTTAAGAAGGGGCACCTATTTAATGACGTTCACCCCAATGACATGACACAAATTTATGCATATATTTTATTCTTGTAAAGCATTCCAAGAGTACAAAGGGTACGAGGATACATTGTAAGGCGTCGTGGGGGTCACCTTGACAAAATTTCAAGTATTTTATATCATTTTTGCACGATTTTTCGCTAGGAACTTAATGGTGCACATTGTTTCTGCATTTGAGAAACATGTAAAAAAGTAATTGTAAAACACTAACATTTCAACATTAATAAAATAAGTCTCTATTGGAAGTGGACTTGGAGAGGTAGCCCAATTTGGGTGAAATACATTTTCTCCTATTTGTGTATGTGATTATATTATTGTTGTTCATTTCAAGTTCATTTATTTTCAAGTCATTTATCATTAAAGTGGAATTGGCTATATAAGTATTTCACATGTAAATTGAAAAACTTTCAATCCATCATTTTATTTCAAAGATCAAGAATATGTTTATGTGTATTTAAAATTATCATCATCAAATTATTTTTCGAATCAGCTGGAGTTGTATCAATCTACTCCAAAAAAAATGTATTATCATGATTCTCCTTTCCTTTCCTCAACAGATGTGTAACCTCAATTCGTATAGATCCTCATTGGATGAGGTTGCACAACAAGTGGGGCCTCACGGGACAAGGCTGGCCAACACATGGGGCCTCATTAGAAACCCTTTGTTAAACTCATGGGGTTGACTCCTCTCACGGTTTCCTCGAAAACCTCTCAGTATCTGCAAAATCAATGATTGAACTGCTTCAGAAAAACATGTCAACTCCATATGCACAAAGCTATTCCACAAAGCTTAAACAAACCAAACTGAGACTCTAATGAAGACTCGGTATGGATCCTCCTACTTATTTAGCTAGGGTAGACATTACACCACCAAAACTAAACTGGAATGGTGGAATGGTTTTTCTAAACCCTGACGAGTCAATGGATCCAACAACACTCCAAAATGAGAGATCAAATAATAATGCCTAAGAGAAGGGTTACCCCTCTATTTATCCTTCCTCTGAGCCATCTAGATATTACCCTTTTTCGACTAATTCAAACCCTCACTTTATTTCTCCCTCCAATTTCAATTAAATACAATTATTTATTTACTTAATGTCACTTTAGTATTTGTCATTCTTTGACACCAAATAAACCTCCTTGACTCCATTTTTCCTTTTTCACTATAGCCTACATGAATCATATATTGAGTCACCCTTCACCATGATCAATTTTAAGGGGACAATACAACAACATTATCATAGGGAGTTGATCATTGCCCGAGCGGAAACAAAAGGGAATAATAGAATACACTTTGTCAAGACAAAATCAAGGTGAGATGATTATGTTTGTTCCCCATGATAGGCACATTGTAAGGCTAGGAAGTGATGGGAATATAATCCAAAGGTTTCATGTGAAAAAGGGTTCATTTTACTCCCTTACAATCATCATGGCCATAACTTGTGTGAGATTAGAAAGACTGAATATTTAAGTTTCACGACATGTTCCCATTAAGACTATTAATAGTAGTAATTGTTCGGATATGTATGCTTGGGAATTCAGAGATGCTTCTAAGGTTTTGCATGTTAAACTTGCAAATCCCCAAGCGGATCACAAGAATCCCCATTGGAGTTCACTCATTGATGGTGTAGCCATTAAAGAGTATTTTTCAACCTAAAGTAGTTAGGCTCCGCAAAGTTGATTCAACATCAAGGGATAGTGAGGTGATAAGTGTCACCACAATGAGTGACAACAACAAGGGAGTTATGCCATCGTAGGTGATGAAGGAGAATGTGGAAATGTTCGGTGCAATCTTGGCAAGTTTGGATGCTACATGATAGAAGCTTGAGTTGAGATTCAAGGTTGTTGGGTATGGGAGTTATGGGGTCTAGGTGGTAGATGTGGAGTAGTTTTTTCAGGAGGACATGGTGTTCATGTGTCTTGGGCTTCTCAAGAATGGCTCTATAAAGTTTATTCCTAAGCTCTCGAATCAAAATCTCGAAGAAATCAATAGATTGTGATTTGGAGTATTGAATCAAGCGACACTTCATTTCCCCATTGTGTTCTTGGGTGCTGAAATAGATACCTTTGAGAAACTATGTGATGATTCTTACAGAAGGAAGAGTTAGATATGGTGGTGATAGTGGAAAGTCAAGCATGAAAGAGAAGTGTTGATGGGCTAAGTGAGATTTGAAGAAATTGTGGCTAGTGGTTAGTCCAAAAAAATTTGGAAGGCTTTCAAATGAAAATTTCGATATGGAGTTGACACCTTTTCTATTAGATGTAAATGAGCATATGCCTGTAATACTTGGTTAGGCATGTGTACCCTGGGTTTGAAATTTCACTGGTAAAGTCTGGATATAGACCAAGGTGATAGGGGGAGTATGTGGTATTCCTAGATACCATGACTTTGAGGGAAGTTTGGCTAGATTTGGTGACTTGAAAGAGGGGAGGGGGTTAGGTTAATATTCGTGGTTTCAGGCACATGGTTTTGGTATCTCGTGGTTCTAGATCCCATGGATTGCATATCTGATTGAAATTATCCTAAACGTGAGAGATGAATGCTAACTTGGATGGCTTGTCCAAATTCATTCAATGAAGTATATCTCTTTTTGTTACAGTGATGGTGATAAGGGATGCAAATTGTGGGATCCTACTACATAGAAAAGCATCACTAGTAGAGATATGTACAGGGAACAATTGGAATTTTTTCAGGATAGCAAAGGGAGATTTGTTTGCAAACTCAGGGAATCATTGCATCGCCTAATGTAACAAGAAATGGTATAAGATGTTTCATTCCTTCATGCTCATCCAAAGTTTCTTAAGAAGTGAGTATGATCATTGTGTTTATGGCATATTCTTTATGTTGGTGTTATGTTGATGATATGCATGTTGCAAGTAAAGCATGATTCAGGTCAATAGGTTAAAGGCTAGTTGGTCAAGATGTTTTAGATGAAGGATCTAGGAGTATAAAAACAAATCATGTTCATAGAAGTATACCAAAAATGGTAAGTTGTGGTTATCGCAAGTCTATGGAGAATATTCTGATTTCACTATGAAGATTGTTAAACCAATGAATATCTCTTTATCTTTCCATTGCAATCTTTCTTTAAATTTATGTCCTAATAGGAAGGAAGAAAATGATTATATGTCTAGTGTATCATATGTTAATAAGGAAGGAAGTTGATGTTTGCAATGGAATGTTCAAATATTTCACATGCAATTGGTGTTGTCAATAGACACATGGCAAAACTAGGAAAAGAGCATGACAAGTGGAAAAACAAGGTAAACAACATGGAAATGGGTGCTTAGATATCAGAGAAGCATGAGTATACCTACCTTGGATGCACTGATTTAGTTTGTGGTTATGTTGATTCACTAGATTTGGACAAGAGAAGATCTACCCCACGTTCAAGTTATTGATGGTGTGCATACATGTTCAAGTAACTAGTATAATTAGAGAAGCTACTATGGTCTTTGGTTTTTCTTGGAAAGTATAATTAGAAAAGCTACGATGGTGTTTGGTTTCTCTTGGCTTGCACTAGAGATGATAATTGATTTGTTACGACTCTTTGGAGGATTCTCAAGAGTTTGGCATTTCGTATGTATGAAAATGGTTGAAATTTTTCTTGTTTAAATGTAGAAACCATTGCCCCATTTTGTTCTTACTTATTTTATGACATGTTATCATTGTTTTTATATTTTTCCATCAATTCTGGTTGCAGTGTCGGACCCAAAAACCCAAATAATAATGCGCCAATACTTTATTGCAGATAATTTGGGAAGCTGCTTAAAGGTTAGACCACGCTCGTGTTAAACAAAAAACAAAAAACTTACTTGAAGGACCTTCCGAAGAAGGCCTTGTGTTAACAATGACCATGACATGGCGTGCTCGAAATCCGAAATCGCAAATATTTATGCCGAAAGGCGTACACCTATTGACAATGGGCAGATTTAATAGGGGTTTAGTGATTAATAAGTTTTCTATGGACATGATTAAATATGGCTGGAATATTCTTAGTAGTCACACAAAATAAATGGTTGTGATTTCAGTCATTAACTTCCTAGCTATTATAAAGACATCCATTTATGTGTTTACTTTTTTACATTTACCTAATCAAATTTAAAAATTACTTTGATAGCTAACTGATTGCCACGTAAGTGATTAACAGAAATTAAAATATTAACACGAAATAAATGAAGCTCAACAATTTATTTGTTAATCAATAATAAAACTTAATATATTCTTTTAAGGATTCTTTTCATCTTATCAACCTTTCGGTATTGATCAGCCACAATTATGTGGTTGTGCTAGTTATTATAACAACCAAATTCTTTCCTTAAATTTCAGCATTTTGTATGCCCTGATTGCTTCTTCCATCCTGTCTCATTGTAATCAATTCAAATGTTTACACTGAACTGTCGTTTTTCGATCAAATACAAGCCGATTATCGTTATCCAATCATGATGGAGGCGCTAGTTTCCACATTGTTTCAATATCATTATTCGTGGATGCTTGACCGATTGTGGAAATGTTTCAAGAAAAATCGACATTGTTCCCATTGAGCACATTGATGGTTACGTAATCTCTCATTGAGATAATTGGAAGATTACCATAAGCATGGGTTTACTGGTATGCGCTCTCTGCGTCGTGTCCGCAACAACTCATTTGGCCCTCTTCTAGTTGCCTAGTGCGTGGTTTCATTGGGCCCAGGAACAACGTATGCATAAACCACTTGGTTTAGTTGTCGGTCCTCTTCTCATTGCCTAGTTCCTGGTTTCATATGTCTTAGCCATACATGTAAACCATAAACCATGTGTGTTAGCCATAATATTTGTTTATGAGAATAATGCAGGTGTAAAATTACCCGATGAAACAATTAGGCAGTTGGCAATACTCTATATAAATTTTATACAAATTTATATGACCTAATTCTTGAAAAAAACTATTTAATAGAACAATTAGATAAAACCAAACTCAATTGATTTACAATTAGTTAGTTAAGAGAACGACTATTATGATAAATTGTGAAGTAAAGAGAAATGCAGAGAGAAAAGAATAGAACAATATATTGGAATGTATGAAGAAGAGATTGTTAGAAGATACAATGCAATGGGAGATGGTTGAGCTAAACAGGCTCAAGCAAGACAAAAATAGAAAGTACAACTGTCCAGTACAACTCGCAGTGTACAGTCAGACTGTTGAGGTTACATTATATTTAACACTCCCTCTTAAACTCAATAGTTACAATCATCAGCACTGACTATGCCTAAGTGTTGTCTCTGAAAATAAAAAACTGACTTTCCTAGTGGCTTTGTAAAGATATCAGCAAGCTCATCTCGAGAACCACAAAATTGTAGTGCAATATCACCATTATTGACTAGCTCGCGTATGAAATGAAACCGAGTGTCAATGTGCTTACTTTTCTTGTGAAACACATGATTCTTAGATAATGAAATTGCTTATGTATTGTCACAGAAAATAGGAGTTGGATCCTTTTCTGTTTGTGACATATCTTTCAATATTCGTCTCAGCCACACAACTTGACAAGATGTTGAGGTAGCAGCGACATACTCTTCCTCTGCAGAAGATATTGAAACAATTGGCTGCTTCTTTGATGCCCATGAAATCAGGTTCATGCCTAGTTGAAAAACGTGTCCAGATGTGTTGTTTCTGTCATCTAGGTTGCCTGCAAAATCACTGTCTGTGTAACCAGAGAGTTGATTACTATTAGATTTAGTGTACCATAAGATGAAATTAAGAGTTCCTGCAACATATCTCAAAATTCATTTCGCCATTTTCCAATGAGAGTCTTTGGGTGATTCCATGAATCTGGAAACAAGGCTGGCTACATACATAATGGCAGGCCTAGTTGTTGTAAGATACAACAAACTGCCTACTAAACTTTTGTATAGGGTAGAATCCACTGTAGGACCTTCATCATTCTTGCTCAATTTTGTGCCTAGTGGTATAGGGGTTTCTGCTGGATTGCATCCTTCCATGCGAAATCTTTTGATGATGTTTGTTGCATACTTTTGCTGACAGAGAAAAATGCCTTTGGTTGATTGATGAACCTCAATCCCTAAAAAATATTTCATTATGCCAAGATATGTCATCTCAAACTTAGATTGCATGGCATGTTTGAAATCTATTAACTCAAGATTTCCTGTATAGATCATGTCATCAACATATAAACATACAATCAAAATTTTTCCGTGCTGATCTGTTTTGGTGTAAAGAGTTGGCTCATTTTGGCTTCTACTGAAACCACTTTTGATCAGATAGGTGTCAATTCTACTGTACCAAGCTCTTGGAGCTTGCTTTAAGCCATACAAGGCTTTCTTCAACCGATACACTTTGGATGGGTGCTCTTGGACTTCAAATCCAGGTGGTTGATCGACATAAAATTCTTCTTCTAAGAAACCATTCAATAATGTTGACTTGACATCCATCTGGTATACTTGCCATTTGTGTTGTGCAACTATGGCCAATAGAGTTCTTACAGTGTCTAGTCTTGCTACTGGAGAAAAAGTTTCACCATAATCAGTACCTGGTTGTTGTGAAAATCCTTTGGCAACAAGTCTTGCCTTGTGTTTTTCAATCTGCCCTTTTTCATTGAGTTTAGTTTTGTAAACCCACTTG
>JZKD02S1822632.1:79697-92401 GCA_000966675.3 Picea glauca
CATGGGGGAATTTTCTCTTTAAAGATAGGTAGACCTTTGACCATGGAGTTTTTCTGAAGAAGACTTAGACTCTGAAATGGTAGATGTCCAAATCTTGTATGCCAAACCATTGTTTTATTCAGGGTTGATGCACTCTGTGCATATGGTTGACTGAGATTTGCAGTTATGAGGGTAAGGGGAAACATCCTATTTGGGGTCATATGGATTTTAGAAATCAATTTTTTGCTTGGGAGTTTGTCATATATCTTACAAGATGTTCCCTCAAAAAGTACCTTATAGCCATGCTCAATGAGCTGTCTTACACTTAGCAAATTATGTTTTAAATCTGGAACATGATAGACATTGTATATGCCTTTCTTTACATTCTATTTAGTAAGAATAGGAACAGTTCATTTGCCTTCAACTTTGACTAAATAATCATTTCCAAGTGTAATATTAGATGAGATTGAAGAATCAATGCATGAAAGTAATTCTTTGTTACCTGTCATGTGATTGATGCATCCAATGTCCAACAACCAGAGATCTTTAGGTTGTTGTTCAGTTTTGTGGCATGAGAGAAACATACCTCTTGAGGTGTCTCCCGTATGATTTGACACATGTGCTCTTCCTGAGAGCTGATCTGCTTGCTTCTTCCTGCATTCAAATTCATAGTGCCCATACTTTTTGCAGTAATAGCATTGTATGCTTGTTTTTTCATTTGATCGTCTCCCTCTGCCTCTTTGAGGCTAGAAATTCTGATGTTGATGATGTTGTTGTTTCCTTTGAACTTGGAAATTTTGATTCAGATACTGTTGTATGTTACCTCCACTGAAGTGAGAGTTACTTTGATTTCTCCCTCTTCCTTGGCGACCTCTGCTTTTTCCTCTGCCTCTCCCTCTGTTGAAGGAGAATTAAGTTTTGAAAGCATTGGAGATTGACTCATCTCTAAGATGCAGTCTGGTCTCATGTGTCACCAGAGAACCAATTAATTCATTTGTTGAAAATATTAACATATCCTTGGATGCAAGGTTTGTTGTTACAACCATTTCAAATTTCATGGGTAGACTTCTGAGAATTTTCTCAACAATTCATTGATCAGTGATGGTTTCACCAATCAGTCTGATCTGGTTCACAATGCCCATGACTCTGGTCATGAACTGATCCACAGTTTCAGACTCTGTCATCCTTAGAGTCTCGAATTGCATCCACAAGGTCTACAGTTTAACTGTTTTGACCTTGTCATTTCCTTGGTAGGAAGATTTAAGGATGTCCCAGGCCTGTTTTGAAGTACCACTGCTTGTGCTTTTTGAGAAAATTGAGTCATCCACAGAATTTTGAATCCAGAATTTGGCTTTATTTTCTTTGTTCCTCAGTGTTGCCTGAGCAATTCACTGTGGATTTGTCATGGCAGTGAAGGCGGATGGACCTGGTTCCACATATCCAAGATCCACTGGTTCCCAGCACTCTTGCGCTTGCAAGAACGATCTCATCCGAAGAGACCAGAACTCGTAATTCTTTCCCAGTAGAATCAGACCCTGAGTTGGTCCTAAATTGCTAGACGACGCCATACAAAAAAAAATTGCAGAAAAAATATAGAGGGAACGTTCGTATTTACCTCCGATGGCCGAAATGCCCATGTGCCAATGGCCGAAAAGAACTTATCGGCCTTGAATTATCCTATGTCACCTTCCAATGTGACCACGCACCTTGATGGTAAAGCACTACGGGCTTTTCCCGTTCTTTGTCTTTCAAATCGTCGAAATGCGAAAAATTGCCTTTTGACAATTCAACGGTCCAGATCTTATCGGGATATCGCGAATCAGGATTTCGCGAGTTCTGATGACGAGTTCTTCTGACTCCTCGATTCTCCGATCTCTGATTTACCGATGGCGCTTTCCTTTCAGAAAATTTCGCAATTGCTTTAATCGCCTCCACACGTCCTAACAGATGGACGGTCCAAATCTGCGTCATGGATTTTACTGTGGAGATTCCCGATCCCATGATTTTGACGAGATGATGTCATCTGGGCCCCACGATGGAGTTTACCTCCTGTCGGGATTTCATAATTCGGAGTTCTGAAATGCTCGTTCTTCTTATCCTCAGGATTCGCAATTTGTCGAATCCCGATGTGCCGATGGACTCTGCCCTGTCGGGACTTTTCACGAGCCCTCGGATTTATGCCATGCATCCCCGAAAAATGGATGGTTATGATTCAACCTCGGGATATCGCGACTTGCGATGCTTCGTTGACACAATTTCTCTGTCAACTTGAAACCCCAAATGCCAAAACGCCGACGGTTTCCTCGATGTTTGGCACGTGTCTGGTCAAATGGACGGCTGAGACTTTATCACTATTTCGCGTATCGCGATTTCACGAGTTTCGAAGTCTTGTTGCGACGGTCTTTCAAAACTGCGAACTTCGATATGCTGATGTGACGATGCGTTGATCTGCTGCCACCTGTCCTCTGAGATGGATGGCTATGATCTTATCACGATATCGTGAATCACGATTTCGCGAGTTCCGTCGTGGAGTGTCATTTGTCAACGAGACCTCCGATATCCCGAACTCTGAAATGTCGATGGAGTGATGGCCTGGATCTGATGCCACCTATCCTCTGAGATGAACGGCTCACAGGTCCTCTCGGGATTTCGTGATATCGCGTATCGGAGTTTTTGGAGTGCAATCAACTTTGTGCTTCCAACTCCCGATTCCCAATTTTGCGATGAGATAAGATCGACAGCTCACGATCTTTCTTGATCCAATGGTCCAGAATGACTCGTGATTTCACGATTTGCGAATTCTCACGACAGTCTTCTGACCTTTACACCTGCGAGTCACGAAATGCCGAGATCTCGCCACGTGTCTCTTGATGGATGGTCCAGATGATGTCGGGATTTCGTGACTTCACAAGTCGAAAATTTCTCCTTGGCACTGCAGAGGACTAAACCTCGTGCACCTTCTTGTTGATCCAACTGTTGTCGGTCCTTTGTGCAAGATCTGACGACTGAAATGCTTTCGCCTTTTCCACGCTCTCTTCGTCCCTTCTGAACTGGTTTCCTGCTCTGGATCCGTTCGCAGGACGACTCTTATGGCCGCAATGGCTGTTCCTTGCGTGTTTGAAGTGATCTTTGTCGAATTTTGTCGAAATTTTCTCCTGCAGAAGAAAGAATTGGTGAATCTTTCAAAGATTCAAAGAACTTCATGAGTTCTCTCTTCACTGCTAAAATCTTTGACAGATTTGAAGAATTCTTGCAATTCTTTAAACACTTCTTCTTTCTTTAACAATCTTCCACGAATTTGAACTAATGTCCGTGAAATCTTCAACGTTTCTGCCTTCTGCAGGAATCTTTAACGAATTCGAACGAATTCTTCAAGAGTTCTTTAAACGTTCTTCCGTTCTGCAGCTCTTCTTCGTCAATCTTTGACGATTCTTGAAAAATTGTTCAAGAAACTTTAAAGTTTTTTCTTTCTTGGTCTCTGCTTCCTCGTTCTTTCGAGATTAGTACGCTCTGCAACCTCTGCAAGCTTCCTACGTTGATCTTTTGAACGTAAGACGTTCTGCTTCCTCGTGGAGGTTTCCTGCGAGGTTCTTTCGAGAGTATGACCGATGGCTCTCCAAACCTTGTGAAAGAGACTGTGTCGCATGCTCTCAAAATCTGTGAAGCTCTGCGCTGTGAGGATCGAGTTGCTCTCCGGACTGTGTGAAGAGGCTTACTGTTGAAGCTCTGATACCATGATAAATTATGAAGTAAAGAGAAATGCAGAGAGAAAAGAATAGAACAATATATTGGAATGTATGAAGAAGAGATTGTTAGAAGATACAATGCAATGGGAGATGGCTGAGCTAAATAGGCTCAAGCAAGACAAAAATAGAAAGTACAACGTTAAAGTACAGCTGGCAGTGTACAATCAGACTGTTGAGGTTACATTATATTTAACATATTAGACATCTATGCATGGTCCATTTCCAAATTTTAACCTTTCGATATGAATCACTTAAAGTCATGTCTAATAGAGATGGGTTCAATAATCACACAGAGGCAGAGCATCAACTGTCGCTGTGGGGTCGTATATAGGTCGTTGATGTCCTAATAGAAATACTCAATCCATCTCAACGAATGAGCTTTTTGTTCCTACTTGTCACGGGGAAAGATAGAGAGATAAATTTTTTAACCCTTTCTTTCTGTTTGTCCGGTTTTACCATGGAAAAAGTACTTTTCAGAAATCGCACCCAGATCCCAGAAAGGTGCTTCCTTTGACAAAGGAATAAGAATCGCAAACAAAATTCTCCAACTTATGTTGCAATATCGCTAACTTATGTTGAAGTTCTTTGTTGTTTTCTTGGGTTTAAATCTGCCCTGTAAGTTGTTTTGAGCATCGCATCCAATCCAACATGTTCATATAATTCTTTTTGACACTTAGTGAGTGCATAAGCTGTACAGTTCATGCATTGCATATGATATCATGAAAATCACAATTGCATTCCGCTTAAAAGATGAGAAAATTTTTTGCTCGATAGTCTGATTGGATAAAACTAGCGCATCAACATAATTGTGGTAGCAAATAGGCAATTTAGGTTTGCTGTACATTTTTCATTGGAAAGCACATTTGGGTTTGCTGTACATTTTGGATCGGAAAGCACATGGGCAATCTAATTTGGCATCCATTAAATTTGTTCATACTTAATATAAACCTTAATACTAATTTTAATTAAGTATTTTCAAAATCCTTTAAAAGCTTCCATTCCATTAGCACCATGAAATTTTGAATACCGCATTAGCACCATTAACGGGTAAGCAGCATTATTTGAAAAAAAAATCATCCTTTAAAAGTTTCCATTCCATTAGCACCATGAAATTTTGAATACCCCATTAGCACCATTAACCGGTAAGCAGCATTATTTAAAAAAAATATCTGGCACTCAGCATTATTTTTAACTCTCCACTCATGCAACATTAATAGGTAAGCAGCATTATTTTTTAAAAAAGTTTGGAACGTACCATTATTTTTAAGTCTCCACTCATGCAACATTAATTTTAAAAACACACTCAAAGCCTGTAAAAAGTGGAGCTGATGGGGCGAAGACAGGAAGGAAGTGCAGAGGCAGTAAAATATCTCAATGTCAAGTGAATCGTCATTATTAGAACCATTTTTAATAACAAATTGACATTTTTTTGTTATGAATAATTTATGAGCATATAAAATCTTTTCCATTAAAAATTCCTCTATGATTAAAAACCCATTAATTCGAGTTATTTCCAGTAATTTTATGCCAAGTAATTAAATCCATCTTCGAAAATGGAGGATTACCATCCTTGTAGGTTTGGCTTTTTTGAACAAGCGTTAACATCATGCTTAGTTTCATGCTTAGCCTTTGCATTAAATTTTTAGAGCTTTTAGAATGTATACATTTTTTAAATTATTAGTAATCTGATCACGATAATTCATTGATTTCGTAGAAAAATGTATTGCCACCTTCACTATTCCCAATGTTTTAAATGTTAACATATTCAAAGTTTTGATCATCTATAGTCTTTTTGAATTTTTATTACTTTTATTTAAATGTTTAGATATCCAAAGTTTTGAGTATCTACACTCATTTTTATTATTTTTATTAAGTACTTAAACAAACATTTTAATTATTAATTATTAAGTACACTAGCACCCCCTTAAACAATCTTGACATCCTTAAATGTTTACTTAACTGTCACAATACATTTTCCTTCGATTTTTTGATACAATGTTCTATAAAGTGAATTTGGGAAATATTGTTCTCCACCATAATTATTGGTTCACTAGTTGTTGTTTGCTCATTGGTTCATTGGATGTTGCTTATTGTTGTTTACTTCAACTTTGCAAAGTTGAGGTCCTACAACTGGAGTTGGACCTCTTGGTGCATTCTTATTGGTTTGTTGTTTGCTTCTTCCTCTTATTTGCTTCAAATTTGCAAGGTTAAAGAACAATCTTGACATCCTTAAATGTTTACTTCACTGTCACAATACATTTTCCTTCGATTTTTTGATACAATGTTCTATAAAGTGAATTTGGGAAATATTGTTCTCCACCATAATTATTGGTTCACTAGTTGTTGTTTGCTCATTGGTTCATTGGATGTTGCTTATTGTTGTTTACTTCAACTTTGCAAAGTTGAGGTCCTACAACTGGAGTTGGACCTCTTGGTGCATTCTTATTGGTTTGTTGTTTGCTTCTTCCTCTTATTTGCTTCAAATTTGCAAGGTTAAAGTCCTACACCCGCAGTTCGATCTCTTCTTGCACTTTGCAGGGTTGAAATAAATCATGCACTCTTGTTTGCTTCAACTTTGCAAGGTTGGTGTTGTGCATCCGCAGTTGGACATGTTGTTGCAGTTTGCATTGTTGAGATTCTGCACCCGCAATTGGAACTGGGCTTATGTCGTTCCTCATTCACGAGTAAGCTTCAGTACCATGGTTTCACTCCTATTCTTTGTTTGTTGTTTACTATTTGTAGTTTGCACATAAGAATTTTCAATACTAGGAAGTGTTGAAAATCAAAATAAATGTAGAAAAAAACTAGAAATAATACCTGAGTGAAAATGCTCTTACAAATCATCCTTATGTGTGACTACTCGGATCAAAGAAACATGAAAGTATTGCTATTCCCGAAAAGTGTTTAAAAAGAAAGCCTGTATCCTTTGCATGTCAATGTTGAATACATAACCCACCTCTGTTAGAGACATACTCACATAAAAAAAAGGAAATGGGATGTTCTCCTCATCTTTTTGTTCCTAAAACCACCATACGTTTAGTGCATTTTTTAGGCAGTCCCGTTCACATCTGTCGACTTTCATGTCCTAGATATCATACCATGGCTCTTTGGAAAATGGAATTGCAAATGGATTTTCCAAATGAATTCATAGTTTTATTGTAGAACAAGCATCTACGAGGACCTTGCAATCCCTTCTTTGAGACAAAACCACATATAGTTGTTAGTTTTATGCTGGAATTTGGGTCTTCCAAAGAATCTTCCATCACCATTTCCACATCTCGAATTCATCTTGTGGAAATAATTCTTTGTAACCTGAATTGACAGTTCATTGATCTGTCTCAAGATGAGTTCCCGAGTGCCCAATTTTAGAATATCTTCTTCATCTTCTAAGATAATTCAAACATCTTAGAATATCTTCTTTATCTTGTAAGATAATTGAAACCTTAAGAATTTGTGCTATGTGTTGGTTTTGTTCCTGTGGTAAAAGTCCATGATGCCTAATTCTTCCTCTTTTGTTTATCCCACAAACCATCTATGCGAGTTTTCTTGGTGGGAGACATCAACAACTCATTTAAGATCCGTTTGGTGTTGATTTTTGAAGTGTGGGGATGAAATTAAATGATGAATAGGATTGTAAATCTATATACAATGGCTATTGAAATGCTTATAAGATACATAACTAGAATAAGTTAAAAAATTGTATGTCTTAAATATTGAGTTTTTGTATTGAGAAAATTTATAGTGTTGTTTAATCTGCATTATCTCTTTTATATGGTTGAGCACTCAATATAGCTTTGTTTGTTTTTCATATGCTATAGCAACCACAGAGAATTGAATTTGAAACGAAAAAGGTGGAAGGATACATAGCATAATTGGTATGCAGTTCTAAACTTATATTTATCTTTTTTTTTGCTATTTTCATATTATATAAAGATAGCTAAGAAACATCTTGAAAATCACAACTTAAAAGATGAAGCAAGTTATAGATTTTGAGTACTATCAAATAGATACAAAAATTCATTGTACATGACAACATCGAGCATGTATTGCATAACAATGTCTCTTTTAGATTAGATGAGTGCATTCTCATACTGTGGGAGATTGCATCTTCGATGCATTTCAAGTTCTATTTCATTTTTGTTATTCCTCAACTGAGTTGTGCAATGGATTGATGGATATTTTCTTGGCCTGTTTATAAAATGGAAACATTGAGGCATTAGAGTTGTATCAATACGAATTGGCATCCGATTTTATATTCCAATTGCATGGAATACACGTCAGTATGCATTTTTCAAAGATGTGGTCGTCTGCATGTGCAACTCTACCTCCACATGAGAGATGACTTTGGGGATATACATTTTGTATATGGTGGCTGGCCAAGTGGATGACTATATCAATTGGAATTTGGTCATTAACAAGAAAAATAAGATATCTACTATTCAACAAAACTGCATCTAGGGATCCATATTGCATCTTGTTCCATGATGCCAATCCTCTAAGTGGTAATTATGAACCACTACTCTATCAAAAATTGGTCATATGCAATCTTGGAGGAATTGATATTTACTTTTCCCTCACCTACAAAGACCTTCAATCGTAGTCGAAACAAATTATGCATCATATACACTCCCATGGATTGCACATAGCAACAATTATTACATCTACCTATGGAGATAGTTTGTTCAATGCAATTTTTTATTTGATAGAAATAGAGTTTGATGTGCACTCACTGCTTATTAACACTTTCAATCCTTTTGCAATGCAATTATAGGTGGCAGACAACAAGCATTTAACTTCTTGCATGAACACCTTCTACCATATCTCATAGAAATTATGCCCACAATTGGAAGTTGGAAAAAATACCTTGTAAACATGGCAATGCCATATGAGAAAGGAAATATAGAGGGTGGAAGATTCTATTTACAATGGATATCTATCATATTCAGAGTAAATATTCAGGTTCGGTCAACCCTATCACATGCTATTGTCCATTCTTACCGTATTTATTCAAACTACAATTGAACAATTGACATCATGTCGTCGAAAATAGATATGCCACACATCCATTATCAACCTTTGATAAGAAATAATTCAAGTTCAAGATCCATTTTCCATGCCACCCAAACCACATTGAATCTGCATAAGTGTCGCATATTGTCTGATCATGATGAAACTCATCTCAATTGTCATAAGGTCATTGAGAGTTGAAACAAAAAATGTAGACTGACTTATCAAAACTTGAAAAGGGTTATACGTGAAAGAAATGAATACATTGGTACACTTCCTTCTAAACATACGAGTTTTAAAATCGATCATCATGAGGTAAAAGGGAGCTCGACCAAGAAACACAAACTCACATATCACGCTCACATTTTCACACTTCTGGATGAATACAAGCATCACATGTCCAATGACAAAGAACATCATCGTTTGGACCATCGTTATGGTGAGGAGGAAATGCTTGTAAAAAACTTTTGTTCCACCTTTGAGATGGTTTGTCAACAAGTGAAACTAGTTTCGAGTGGCAACCATAAGTTAACCTACCACATGTTGAAAAAACATATACGTCAAAGAAATAGGTGCAACTACATATCCCACAATGGTCATGATACTAACTGAGAGGGAAAAATTAAATATCGTAGCCTAGATCCAACACCATGCACAAATAGCGTTGAAAACCAACAAACACTTACTATACATCCTTGTCTAGGAAAGAGAGATGAAAAGAAGATCTATATGAAACAAATTAAAGACACTCCTTCCATTGCATGTGCGATTTGTGAGGAACTGAATTTTGCAAAAAAAATTAAGTCTTTCACCCCTAACTTTAAAAAATAATACCTCGGCTATACTTTAAATGATAAAACATTTTCCACTAGAAATATTTGTCTTCCATGCAAATGATCCCTTGAAAATGGAAAGTTTCCACACTTTGCAACACCCGACCAAATAAGATGTAACACACCACTAACATATGTAAGTACACTTACATAATTTGAAGAGAGACTTGTGTCTCCGCGAATTGCATTTGCAAAAATTAGACCCTGGGGCTATAAATGACCCCAAATGGGTTTAACAGGATCAATTATTAATGTTCCTTTCTGACTAGATGTTGTACAAAAAGCCTTCCCACAATTCATGAGAGAGACAGTGACAATTGTTGTAGCTCTCAAAAGACGTTTCCAATACAAGAATGCATACCATACAGGTAGAGTGTGTGTGCACATTGTCATGAAAGAATTAAAAAAATTATGTTCCAGGGCCTTGTACAAAGCACACAACATTTGTGTAAATGATAACTGGAACCACGTTGTTGAACAAGGAAATGACAAATCTGGACAGACTTTTGAAACTACTAGTGAATTTGATACAAGCGATGAATCATAGAATGAAATACATGTTGAAACATTGATACATGGATTCAATGACTCACAACGCATTCATGACTTGCAAGACAAGATTGTAGAAATTGAACCTCTTGAAGGGAAAAATCTACTTGGAATATTCAAGGACAAATTTGCTGAGGAAATGAACTTCCTAACACTTTTCTATTGAGATCCACATTCCAGTGACATCACAGAATGATTGAACTACCAAAAAATAGTTCGATGGGAACTTCTAAATTCAGGCAATGATTTCTCCTATTACATAAAAAAATTGTTTTTCAAAAAAATGTGCATAATAATTGAAATAGTTCTCGCTTGCATATGGGTGGGAATAAGAAACTTTCAGATACAAGGAATAAATTTATTGGCCAAATATGTCAAGTACAAAGAAAACCTAGAAAAAAACGTAAAATATGATATTGGATACATAGATTTCAAAAATATTCTCATCTCTCCTCACTACTTGCAACAAAACAAGAAAAATATATTTGCAATGATATGGAAATTGGTACCCCCAACTTTTTTCATCGCATTTAGAAGTGCAGAGCATCACTGGGATCCGTTGGTGACTATGGTGTCTGCATTGTATAGGAATAGGAAAAGGAAAAAACAAAGTGATCTACATTGGAAAATGATGACATTGACTAGCTCATAAGAAAAGACCTAGTGACATGTACTCATTACTATAGACATAAAATAAATACTTTGAGCCAATTGATATTTCATGATGAAATGTTCTTCGAAAAAATACGAGACTACTATTTTTTCACTGAGTTCCAAAATAAAGAGAGTGAGCATGAACATGCACTGTTATGGATAGAGGGTGCACCGGTCTATGGAAATGACAACATCTCACACATCGAGCAGATTCTGGAAAAATACATAACATGCAACATAGACCATTTGGATCCATAACTTTCCAAGGTTCATAGACATCACCATACAAGAAGTTGTAAAAAATGAAACAATTCACGTTGTAGATACAATTTCCTTGTAATTCCAATGAGAACAAAAAGAATCATAGAACAAATTAGTTTAGAGGATAATGTTGTCATTGACAAATCAAGATCTTTGTTCTCATTTCTAGAACAACGAAACTTTGTTGAATTAATGAGATTCTAAGACTTCTTGGTAGAACTAAATTTAAGAGAACATGATTACATCCAAGTGATACAATCTACACTTAAACAACCAACAATTTTCCTTTAACGCAAACTTTCACATATTTGGAACAACGGTTTCTCCAAGGACATGTCAATTATGTGGATTGCAAATATATATTCACAGTATGTACTCAATGCATATGTTGCAGCATCATATTGTACCTCGTACATGACAAAGGTTGACAAATCTATGACAAGTGCATTCAGAAGGATACGTAGAGAACATGAAAAAAGTCATATTGATGATATGCAAATGATACGTACACTTGGAAATACATTACTTAATCTTCAACAAATTTCTGCTCAACAAAATGTTCACATTGCACTTTCCCTTCCTCTAAACTATAGTTCAAGGAAACGTGTCTTCATAAACACATCTCCACTTGACACACACACATTCGTTCTTAAACCACCATCTTTTCTAGAACCAGATCCTGATAATTCCGAGGATGTGATATGTCTCTCTATTATTGATTATTACCTTGAGTGTCCACCTCATATTAAGCATATCTTCCTTCCAGAGTTCGTATCGCATTACAAAAAAAAATGGTACACCCATATCAAAAAGAAAAAAACCAAATGTAATACTCTTTGTCAAATACAACAAACACATTGACTATGAAAACTTTTGTAGAGAAAAACTATTGTTGTACATTCCATTTGATCAAAATGAAAACACATTAAAAGATAACTTCCCTACATGGGAAGTTGCATATATGGCTTATGATACTAGAGTACAAACCAATGAGGCTAGATTTACATACAATATCAACCCTACATGGGGTGATTTAGAAAGTGCAGTTCATGAACTAGAAAACCCTCACAACGTTGATGAGACATTAATAAACCATAAAACAAATAGAACTCTTTGCGAGTCTTATGACTTACAAGAAAATTTTCCTTGTCTTCAAGCATCTACCGTTGAAAAATGTATCAATCTTGGCTTTCAAGTCACAAAACATCCTTTCTATATCGAAAACAATGAATACTATAGATTTATATGACTGTTGAATCGAGAACAATAAGCAATACTAAAGGACATTGCAATGAAAAAACGTTTAAACATGCACACTGCTATGCATTTGTTCCTTATAGGCGGGGCAATAACAAGAAAGACATTCACAACGAAAACACTATTCCAAATGCTTATACAAATATATGATTCAAACAATTTGACTCACCCTATGAAACCAAAGGGACTAATAGTTTCATATACAGGAAAAGCTTCATATAGTGCAGGTGGAACAATAGTCCACTCTGCATTTTTAATGCCTTTTAACAAGTCACATTTTTTCCCACTCAGGATGGAAATGTTAGATACCTTGTCTAAGATTTATTACGAACTACAACTTGTATTCATAGATGATGCATCTTTGATTGGAAGTCGCTTCTTATATTCCATTGATAATCGACTGAGAAACATAAAACAT
>JZKD02S1822632.1:104343-123646 GCA_000966675.3 Picea glauca
AAGTGTAACCCTCAAAGGTCATCCTAATGGTCGGACTAGGGGAATGGGATGGATGTATGGGAGATAAGATGTAAAGTGATAGAATGGTGGGAGCGGACGATGGCTCTGCAAATCCTCCCTATTGGCTAAGCAAAACCCATAAATACAAGCTTGATAGGGCACCCCATTAATCCCCCCAATAATGGTCAAGTGGACTAGTGTAAGATCCAAGCAGTCATCAGAAATGTAAGGAACCTGATGCATATATAAGAAGGTTATAACGATCAAACATGACACATACCATAATGCCTTGGACCAATTACGTCATGGAGCAAGAGCCTTGTCTGGTGCAAGTCCAAGCCGATGGTGATGGAAGTTGTTGCTGCTAACAGGACAAGTCTGTGAAGAAGAAGAAGGATGGGCCCTTAGGGCCATGCTCAAGTCAATCCTTCTCTCGATACTCCATGTCTAGGACCTGTGGGCCTCGAGACATGATCTCCTAGTTATCCCTAGAGAACGGGGATAACAATGTCAAATGTATTTTTTCTGCTGCTACATTGAAATATATAAAATTCTATTCAATATTTTTTGCATGTGTTCCTACATAGCAACTTGGATTCATGTCCATTGTATTATTTGCATTGCTACATTGAAAAAAAATAGACTAATTGAACAAGAGGATGAATCCTTATGTGCTACAACTGAGGAAGATGAATTACAATCTTCCAAAAGGTATACCAACAATAGTAGTAAATCAAACACAATTCATGTGCTTAATGTACATCCATATCAATCATGAACAATATAAAATGCATATGCATATTTAGTTTTTTTCATGTTTGATGTACACATCTTTGCATCAGAAAAAGTTGGACAAGTGGCATGGGGATGAGTAGTCAATCATCACAAACATCAACCCAACAACAAGGCCAAAGGTAAAGATTCATATATTATGCTCTTTCTATGTTTAGGAAACAAATATCGTTAGTTATTTATTCAACTATGCCATGATAAATGTGTTTGTCATTTACAACACATGTCTTTTAGTTCACAAGAACTATCGACGAGTACAAGTGAAATGCCCAACATAGTGCAAGGTCCAGAGACTAAGAGGTTTGGTTACAAAACTCTAACCTGCATACTTTATCCAAATTATGCATCTACTTGTACATTGATAACAAATAAAAGATGTTGTAGCCGAGGTTTTTTTTAGATTATATATATAGAGAGAGAGAGAGAGAGAGATTGTCATTCACATTACTTTAACTGTTAAAAAAAATGTCACCAACTCTAAACTTATACCACCCAATATACTATCAATAGAAGGATTGAACAACCATCAAACTGGACAATTGTTCATCGAAGACATAATGGTCATGTATAACACCTACTTAGACAAATAAAACAAAAGTAGATGCATTATGTGGGAAGACATGAAAGACAACGAAGCCATGATGATAGTTACACTAACTATCCCTACACAACTTGTCTAGAAACATGTAGAGAAGATATTTCTAGGTAATGGGATATCCATTACAAATTTCAATATATTACATAAAATAATATATGAACGTGGTGATTTTGATCGAATTATATTGCTCAATGAAACAAGTGTTGCCGAAAATATTCCTGCGGTTTTCTTAGAATATCATTTCATACCGGAAACAACAATCGGTAAATTTGCAGAGAACAACAACATTTACCCAATTGGAACCATTGGTGAAAATGTCACATTTGAAAGAAGAGTTAGCTCACAACATATTCTCCATATAAAATATTTAAACTCGGACAATGAAAAGGCGATGGTACTTTTTTACATACCTTTTTTTGTGTGTCCTTTTCTCTGACATGATCATATATCTTAGACATATTACATAAATATTAAATTGTTCCATGCTGTAGCTACAATTGTTTGACACCTATGTAGATTTATTTTCCTCAATGGAACAACAATTGCATAAAGGGAAATTTCCAATTATGTCGTTCAAAAATATAATGCAGAAAAGAGATGTTAAAGAAATGATCTTTCACACAACCCAAGAAACATTTATAACAAAATTGCGAATAGACATAGTACATGATCTCAAGAAACTAACTAGCTCCACAACTGTTATACGTATACATATACAACTCCATCAACAATTTGCACAAAAAAAATTCCTTAAGTAGTGATGCAGGGGCATCTCAAGCAAGCCAGCGCGGAAGCAAAAGGCAGTTGGACAAGTGCCAGTGCAGATTTTGAAATTAACCATGAAGTTGATGCACAATCTTAAATGAAGTCATTAAGAAGAAGCGCCTTTGTATAATGTAAACGGACCTTGAGAAATTCGCTCTCGTCCTTAGTAGGTAGAAGGCATTTATGGTAGTCAATGTAAAGTAGATAGAATTCAATTCTAGATTAGACAGTTTTAGAGCGCAAGAGGGAAATGGGATATCAACACCCTCATTGTGTATTGTAGAATTAGCATGAAAAATTATTGAGAAGAGCATAGAGGAGGAGAAGAGAGTTGTGTCGTAGACTCCATGTACAAAAGTTCTAGATTAGTACAAAGAAATCTGTGATTCAGACTCATGGTGTTCATATTTTCTCTGTGTATTAATCTTTGAATGTTATGCTCATGAATGTTTTACTCTTTCTATCATGCAATTTATTTTATGCTATGTATGAATGATTTTTTGTTGAATGTTTGAAATTTGAGAGGAAAGGGTAATGGAATGAGTTTCAATTGTTTCTCTATCTGAGAAAGAGTTCCTGCAAGGAGTGCAGTTGAATCGTCTGCAAGGAGTGAATTGACAAAAGGTTCAGAGGTTTGTCTCTGAAAGCTCAAGAGAGATAGATTTTGTTGTCATTTCCATAGAGGTGCATTCAGGCACAAGAGCAGTGCAAGGAATGCACAGGCCGAGTGAAGCTCAGGGTTGTGAGCCCGAGAAAAGAATTTAGAGACTGTTGTTGCAGGAGTGCGCAGGGTCGAAGGGATTCAAGCACTTGAAAGTGTTTGAAAATATTCCACAAGGAGTGCGTGCAGGGATTTTCTTAAAGGTTCAGAGTCATGGAAAGTTCAAAAGGGTTCGAATTCTTCGAAGTGGTCGAAAGAAATCATAGCAACGTCGGACTGTAGGAGGGTGAGATCTCAGAGGAAGAGACGGACGGTCAAAATTCTCGGTGGAGAATCCGCGAAGTCCCGTGAGTCGTCAGATCTCACAGAGAAGCAGGGGAGTTATGACAGAAGCGTTGGAAGGGTCAAAGCTCAGGAGGGGTAGGAATGTATATCCAAGCCATAAGGGCCATTGTATTTACACGTGGATACTTGTATCGGGCTTTCATGGGTGGAAGTCCCGTAAACCTTGCAACGGGAATCAGGATATTCCGAAATGCGAAATCTCGAAGGCCAAGAGAACAGTGTGTGGGCCACAGAGGAGTCGGTGAGTGGACAGGTGGCGTACTATTGACACGGAGTCAAACTCCATTGACCATTTCGGAGTTTCGTGGAGTGAAATTATGAATTCATTACATCAGGATTCGCAATATTGTAAAGTTCGAAGTCCCGATGGAGTAAAGAGGAATTGAAGGGTCAAGTTAGCAAGTGCATCAGAATTTCAGAAAATTGGGTTTCGAGAATCACGGGAACAAGTTACTTGACACCGCGACCGCCGAAATTGCGATAAGGAAAATCCAGAAAAGGGAAGAGGAAAGGTCAGCGTTGACTGTTTTGGGTTTTGGGGATTCGAGAGACCAACGCTCAACCACCAGATTCGCGGAGGTGTAAAGTACGATCTCCCAAGTGCCAAGAGGGGATCCAGTGAAAGTTTGTTGTGGGTGCAAATTTCCCAATAGGGAAATAGAAGAGTCGTTTTAGAGTTCTTCGGGCCGGTGGAAAAGGAAAGATCTTGTGTTTATGTGGACCTGTTGACCTGCGGGTTGTGGAGGAGCGTGCGTCGACATCAAGTGGTATCAGAGCATAGAAAGGTTCTTTTATTTCTATAGTAGAGAAGAAGAGATTTCACCATGCCGCCAAGGAGAAGGGACATGCAAACACCCGATCCACCAGAGGAGAGGGAAATGCCGAGAAGAAGAGGTAGGCAGATGACTAATCCAGCCATGGAGAAAGAAATGCGTGATCTATGAGCTAGACTCGAAGACATGGAGATAGCACAAAGACGCACAGTCAGTGATGGGGATGTTAGTGATTCTAAGAGTGAAATTAAGGTTGAACATGAAGAAGAGTTTATAACGGAAGATGTAGCAAATGAACGCTTGATCATAGCCATTGGAAGAATGGGTGCAAGAGAAAAGATGGAAATTCCAGTTTATGAGGGAAATCTAGATGCAGAGGAGCTTCTAGACTGGATTAGAGCTCTAGACACATACTTTGACTATGAAGATGTCGAAGAGGACAATAAGGTCAAGCATGCTGTCATGATATTGAAGGGACATGCAACATTGTGGTGGGATGAACTACAAGCTGACAAATGCTGCAAATTCAAGCAGAAGATTAAGAGCTGGGATAGAATGATCGCGAAGATGAAGGAAAAATTCATCCCCAAAGATTACCAAATTTCTCTGTTCAAGAGAATGTAGAACCTGAGACAGAAGCTGATGACAGTGAAAGAATACACTGAAGAATTCTACAAGCTGAACATCAGGGTAGGTCATCGAGAAAGCAATGATGAAAAGCTAGCCAGATACATGAATGGCCTGAGATACAATATTCAGGATGAGATGAGCATGGTAACCATACGAACGGTGGAATATTCTTATCAGATGGCTCTAAAGGCTGAAGAGAAGATGAGTCGAAAGAAAGGTCAAAGAGGTCGAGGAAAAAGTTAGTCCACGGGCAAATCAGTCGCCCAGGACAAATATCAGAAGCCCAAGGAGGAATGGAAGAAACCTCAGACTCAAACTGAGAGAGGTGGAACCTCACAGAGAGGGAAGCATACTGAGCAGAGAGGAGATTATGCGGATAACAACACTTTTCCTCGTACTAGAGGTAGAGGAAGAGGAAGAGGTGGAGTAATAACATGCTACACATGTGGAAAGAATGGGCACAAGTCTTACGAGTGTCCAGATAAAAAGAAGGAGAGTGGAGAATATCACATTGCCGAGGCACGGAGGCGAGATGTTGAGGCAGAGGATGCTGAAGGCGGAAGATCGTTGATGATTCATAAAGTTCTCTTAACACTAGAAAATGAGGTGGAGAATCCAGTACAAAGAACCAGACTTTTCAGGACTGCTTGCAAGACCAAGGACACGGTATGCAAGGTCATTCTGGACAGTGGTAGCACAGATAATCTCATTTCGACAGAGATGGTAGAAAAGCTAGAGCTAGAGACGATTGATCATCCAAGCTCATACAGAGTTTCGTGGCTACAAAAAGAACATCAGGTAACTGTCACTAAACAATGTTTAGTTGAGTTCAAGATAGGAGGATATAATGATAAAATATTATGTGATGTCATTCCTATGGATGTTTTCCATCTATTGCTAGGGAGACCATGGCAATATGACAGAAATGTGATTCATGATGGGAGAATGAACACATACACCCTAGAGAAGAATGGGAGGACTCACATGTTGCTTCCAATTAAGGATAATGAGGTATAGCCGGAAGTAAGCAACACTGTACTTCTCATGAGTGGGAAGGAACTTCTTCCAGAGGTTAAGAAGAAGGAAGAACTGCAGTTCATTGTGGTCAGAAAATCGAAGATTGTTTTGACCAGCACAAAAATGGATGATTTACCAGAAGAGGTTCAAGAACTATTGGAAGAGTTCACTCACATAGTAGTGGATGAATTACCTCGTTCGTTGCCACCGATCAGAAGTGTGAGTCATAATATTGGTCTCATACCAGGAGCCAGTTTTCCAAACAAAGTCGCGTACATATTGACGCCACAAGAGAATGAAGAGGTTAAAAGGCAAGTCCAAGAGTTGTTGGAAAAAGGTTTGGTCAAGGAAAGCTTGAGTCTATGTGTTGTTTCGACAGTACTCAGTTCGAAGAAAGACGGAGGCTGGAGAATGTGTACCGACTCGAGGGTGATTAACAAGATAACCATCAGGTATAGATTTCCATTATTGAGGATGGATGATCTGATGGATTTCTTGAGTGGAGCAAAGTATTTTTCAAATATTGATTTGAAAAGCGGTTATCATCAAATCTCCATGACAGAAGGTGATGAGTGGAAGACAACATTCAAAACCAGCGAAATGTTGTATGAATGGATTGTTATTTCATTTGTCTTAACAAATGTGTCGAGTACCTTCATGAGGTTGATGAACGAAATCCTGAAGGAGTTCATCGGAAAATTTGTCATCGTATATTTAGATGACATACTAGTTTTCAGTAAAATAGTGGTAGAGCATCTGAAGCATTTGGCTACAGTGATGGAAAGGTTACAACATGAGAAGTTGTTGATAAACATGAAGAAATCTTCATTCATGAAGACAAATCTCATTTACTTGGGATGTGTTATTTCGGAAAATGAGTTGAGGATGGACCCAGATAAGGTGGAGGTAATTAAGAATTGGCCATCACCAAAGAACATATTTGAGGTGAGAAGTTTTCACGGATTAGCTAGTTTCTACTGAAAATTCATCAGGAATTTCAGTGGAATTAGTGCAACAATGATGGATAGATTGAAGAAAAGACATAAGTCTTTTCACTGGACAGAAGAGGCTGAGAAAAGTTTTAATCTGCTGAAGAGAAAGATCACAGAACAACCAGTTTTGGTGTTGCCGGATTTTCGAAAGACATTTCAAGTGAAATGCTATGCAAGTGGATTTGCAATCGGGGCAATCTTAAGTCAGGAAGACATGCTAATAGCATACTTCAGCGAGAAGCTGAATGAGGAAAAAGTGAAGTACTCCACTTACGATAAGGATTTTTATGCTATCATACAGGCATTTAAGAAATGGAGACATTACTTGATCCCGAAAGAATTTCTCTTATACAGTGACAATCATGCATTGCAGTTTGTGACTCAACATGAAAAGTTGAATCATAGACATGTCAAATGGGTGGAATATATGGAAAATTTCACTTTTGTGATTAAACATATTTCTGGTACTGCTAACAAAGTTGTTGATGCGTTGAGCAGGAAGTGTTTGTTGTTGTAGGAGTTCAAAGTCAAAACGTTGGGTTTTGATGATCTTAGGAACATGTACGCTAATGATCAAGATTTTAAGGAGGCGTATGAAGCAACTGAGAATCCAATTCTCAGGGATAGAATCCAATGGGTAGAGTACATGATCCAGGAAGGATTGTTGTTTAAGGGCAATTAGCTGTGTATTATGAAATGTTCCATGAGGGAGAATTTGCTAAAAGAGAAACACAGTGGAGGATTGGCAAGGCACTTTGGTTACGACAAGACATTCACAAAGTTGAATGAGTCATATTTTTGGCCGAGAATGCGAGAAGACGTCAAGAGATTCGTGGACAGATGCAGAATTTGCCAGCATTCGAAGGGAAGGAAGCAAAATGCGAGGTTTTATCAACCATTGCCCATACCAGAAAGGTCATGGGATACAATTAGCATGGATTTTGTATTGGGGTTGCCCAGAACACAAAGAGGTTTTGATTCAATCTTTTTGGTGGTGGATAGATTTTCCAAGATGGCACACTTCATTCCATGTCAGAAGATTAGTGATGCAACTCACGTTGTGAACTTGTTTTTCAAAGAAGTCATTCAACTTCATGGCTTACCAAGAAGCATAGTTTCGGATCGAGACACTATGTTCATGGGAGAATTTTGGAGGACATTATGGAAGAAGCTAGGAACTAAATTTTCATTTGGTTCGGCTTATCATCCCCAGACAGATGGACAGACAAAGGTGGTGAACAGGAGTCTGGGAGACTTGCTGAGGAGCCTGGTGACATAACACCACAGTTAGTGGGACAACATATTACCACATCCAGAGTTTTCTTATAATGATTCAATCAACAGAAGTACAGGGCAGAGTCCATTTCAGATTGTGTATGGCATACAACCGAGAGGGATTTCTGAGTTAAGAGATACAAAACTGAATGGAACTAGGAGTGCTAGTGCAGAAGATTTCACAGAAGCGATGAAAGAAATTCACAGCCAGGTGAAGGAGCGATTACAAAATTCAAACCAGGAATATAAGCACAGAGTCGATCGACACAAGAGGCAACTTAAATTCAAAGTTGGTGATTTGATTCTGGCACATCTGAGAAAGGAAAGGTTCCCAAGGGGAACATATAATAAAATGAAGATGAAGAAAATCAGACCATGTAGGGTCTTGAATAAATTTTGGACAAATGCTTATGAGATTGAATTACTCGATGGGATTGGAATTTCTCCGATATTCAATGTCTCATATTTGTACCCATACAAAGCTGAGGAAGTAGGAACAAACGATGAATAGTCAGAAGTTCAGTGGAAAAAACAGATGCCAGTTGTAGAAAAGCCATAGATGGAGCATATACAGGATAAAAGAGTAAGCAAAAAGACCAGGAAAAAGTAATACTTTGAATATTTATTCAAATGGAAGGGCCATCAAATTAAATATGCTAGTTGGGAGAATGAAGCGGAGATCCAGAAGCATGGAAACATAGTGCGTGAGCTCATGGACAAGAGCGCATGAAAATTTTCAAGCCAGAGAGTATGATGCAGGAGCATCTCAAGCGAGCCAGCGCAGAAGAAAAAGGCTGTTGGACAAGTGTTAGCGCAGATTTTGAAATTACCTTGAAGTTGATGCGCAATCTTAAATGAAGTCATTAATAAGAAGCGCCTTTGTATAATGTAAATGGACCTTGAACAATTCTCTCTCGTCCTTAGTAGGTAGAAGGAATTTATGGTACTTAATGTAAAGTAGATAGAATTCAATTCTAGATTAGACAGTTTTAGAGCGCAAGAGGGAAACGGGATATAGACACCCTCATTGTGTATTGTAGAATTAGCATTAAAAATTATTGAGAAGAGAATAGAGGAGGAGTAGACAACTATGTAGCAGACTCCATGTACAGAAGTTCTAGATTAATACAAAGAAAGTTGTGAGTCAGACTCATGGTGTTCATATTTTCTCTGTGTATGCATCTTTCAATGTTATGCTCATGAATGTCTTACTCTTTCTATCATGCCATTGTTTTTATGCTATGTATGAATTATTTCTTGTTGAATGTTTGAAATATGAGAGGAAAGGGTAATGGAATGAGTTTCAATTGTTTCTCTATCTGAGAAAGAGTTCCTACAAGGATTGCAGTTGAATCGTCCACAAGGAGTGCGTTGACAAAAGGTTCAAAGGTTTGTCTTTGCAAGCTCAGGAGAGATAGCTTTTGTTCTCATTTCCACAGAGGTGTAGTCAAGAACAAGAGCCATGCAAGGAGTGCACAGGCCGAGTGAAGTCTCAGGGTTGCGAGCCCGAGCAAAGAATTTAGAGACTGTTGTTGCAGGAGTGTGCAGGGTCGAAGGGATTCAAGCACTTGAAAGTGTTTGAAAATCTGCAGCAAGGAGTGTGTGCAGGGATTTTCTGAAAGGTTAAGATTCTTGGAAAGTTCAAAAGGGTTCGAAGTCTTCGAAGTGGTCGAAAGAAAGAATAGAAACATCGGACTGAAGGAGGGAAAGCTCTCAGAGGAAGAGACAGATGGTCGAAATTCTCAATGGGGAATCCACGAAGTCCCGTGAGTCGTCGGATCTCACAGAGAAGCAGGGGAGTTACGACAGAAGTGTCGGAAGGTTCAAAGCTCAGGAGGGGTAGGACTGTAGATCCGAGCCATAAGGGCCATGGGATTTACACGTGGATACTTGTATCGGTTTTTCGTGGGTGGAAGTCCCGTAAACCTTGCAACGGGAATCGCGATATTCTGAAACGTGAAATCCTGAAGGCCAAGAGAACGATGTGTGGGCCACGGAGGAGTCAGCGAGTGGACAGGTGGCATACTACTGACACGGAGTCAAACTCCATTGACCTTTTTGGAGTTTTGTGGAGTGAAATTCCAAATTCATTACATCAGGATTCGCGATATTGTGAAGTCCGAAGTCCCGATGGAGTAAAGGGGCGTTGAAGGGTCAAGTTAGCAAGTGAATCAGAATTTTGGAAAATCAGGTTTTGGGAATCACGGGAACAAGTTACTTGACACCGCAACCGCTGAAATCGCGATAAGAAAAATCCCAAAAAGGGAAGAGGAAAGGTCAGCGTTGACTATTTCGGGTTTCGGGGATTCAAGAAACCAACGCTCGACCGTCGGATTCGCGAAGGTGCGAAGTCTGATCTCCCAAGTGTAAAGAGGGGATCCAGTGAAAGTTTGTTGTGGGTGCAGATTTCCCGATAGGGAAATAGAAGAGTTGTTTTAGAGTTCTTCGGGCCAGTGGAAAAGGAAAGATCCTGTGTTGACGTGGACCTTTTGACCTGCAGGTTGTGGAGGAGCGTGCGTCAACATCAAGTAGATTTGTGCATCTTTTTTTTTTGTACACATATATATTATATTGTTCAATATATTAACTACAATGCTCATGTTTGCAGGTTGAGGGTGTTCTGGTTGTATAAAATTCCTACTCGACCCCCTTCGAGCCTGCATACTCAAATTGCAATTCTCCTCCTTCTTCCTCTGCGATCATAAATGATGGCACAATTGATTGTCTATGATGGGTTGAAAAATTCCCTTACATATATAGTCATTGTGTGAATTCTATCATCTGAACCCTCAATAATACAATTGTACATAGTACAATTAGTCAACCTATATTACATGATGTGCTTCCTGGGTTGACATAATTTTTATATGAAATATACCTGCAGAAAACTACAAAGATTTTCTACATGCTACGTGACTTTCGCGTCCATAGAAAATTTACCTTAAATGAGGACAATGCCATACTGCATATTCGTTGAACCCCCCAATTTTTTTTTTTTTCATATCATGCGTTGACAAGAAACGAAATAATTTGATTTGTTTCTATCCATGTTACCCAATCAAGATATGAATAAAGTGTTGTGCTACCATGGAATCGTTAACTAGAGACGCATAAGATTGTTCAGTCTAGGAATGAAAAGCATGAGGAAAAACCTCATAGAAAGTACCATATTATGAATAAATCAGGTCCATCATTTGAGATGTCAAAATGGATTTCTCTTCTGAAGAGAGCAATTAGGCATTTTCAATAACATTGCAAATTTTTAATTGTTAAAAGTCCATTAAGTTAATTGCTGACAGTTTTTTCCAGAACTAGTAATGTTAGAACATTGTCACATCAACTTGATCTTGGTTCGTAGTAATATCAGAAGAAAATGTTCATAGTGATCTTGTTTCATACTAATATAGAAATCAATGAATTTCTTGGTTCCCATTTGGGAGTTTGGTTATAGAAGGGATACAATGCCCACTCCTTGATGATTTTTTCTTGTCTTTTGTTTTCCAAACTTTTGAGCATGTCTTTGTGGAACAAATGTAATATGTAGTTCATTTAACTAGTTTTTCTTTATTAATGAAATTACCAAAATTCGTTTTTGGAAATGTTTTGAAAAAAAAAGAAGATATGTGCTAGCTGAAGTCAAATGGAAATATTCCATCAACCACACAAAATTAAAATTCAAGTTCGTCATTGGTATACTTACGCTCAAATTGACAGTACAATAAATTTATTTCAACAACCCTCCATTGATATATCGTTATCTTTTAGATGCTTCTATTATGCAAAGACATACTTAAAAATATAGGTATGAATCACTTTATCTATTCTTTGATTGAAATCCTATAGAGTTGTGTAAAAAAATTCATATTTTTTGTTGGTCCTAAAGTCTACCCCTGGCTACTAAAGGGCAGGGCTAGGCCACCAAAAGTTTGGAATTATCCTTCTTTTCAAATTGTTGATTAGTTAGAGGGTTGGTTCACCAAGACAAGAGCATGGAAAGATTGACAAGATGATATGGATGAGGTTTATCCTTACCTA
Source organism: Picea glauca (assembly GCA_000966675.3). NCBI lineage: Eukaryota > Viridiplantae > Streptophyta > Pinopsida > Pinales > Pinaceae > Picea > Picea glauca. The sequence goes on from JZKD02S1822632.1 coordinate 116,227, forward strand.
TTGTTGCACAAATGTCATACAAGTTACATAATAAAGGTAAAACATGGAGGGAAACAACAAACCATTCAATGAATAATCTGGTGCAAGAAGTTTAATACTTAAAATAATTTTTCAAGACATTAAACAATGTATCAAAAACAAAATTGTTGTCACAGGTTGCAATACAAAAAAGTCTTCATCAAAGCATAAGATTTTCTACAAGTACCCCAGGTTCACCATAGTTGCCTAAAATGAACGATAGTTAGATCTAGCAATCAAGCTCCCTATTATCGAATTGGCAGAGGTGAATATTATTGGATATGATTTATTTTTTGTGTGGATATTGAATTGGGAAAACTTGTTAGTTATTTTAGTTTTTTAAGGAATTATCACAGTAACAATGCAACATTATTCTAGCCCACTTTTATCTACAAAAATTTTGATGTCATGTCCCTAATTAATATTGTGCATATATTAAAGCTTGTCATATTTGAGAATATGATTGCATATAAAAATGTTAAGTCATATATTTTTTCTATTACTTATGGGTTTGAGAAAAATTTGCAAGCCGAAAACACCCTTCAAATTGGAACATGGTTTACATTTGGGCCACAAATATACTATTAAAATAAAATAATAAGAATAATATTGAAACAAATATAAACAAAATCTCTTTAGACTTGAACCAAAGTTTGTCGAGCTCCAAGTATATTTCATAGCTGAGAATTTATTTCCCATAGTTAATGTGTTTCTATCGCTTGATAATTATTAGACCAAGTGTTGTTGTGTAAGGTATAAAGTTATTTTCTCACTTTCTTTTCCCTCTTCTATACTTACCCATTTTTCCCTTTTCTTCTTCCCCTCTATTATGCCTTTATGTTTCTATACCTAGTTGCATTTCTATGATCGCGGGTTCCCGGGTTGGAGAAATCATAGATCCTCATCTCCAACTATATCCTCACATCACGATTTCGATCGACCATCGCTCCTTTCCATACTTAACCAATTTTATGACCGCGGGTTCCCGGGTTGGCGCTATTGAACTCTCATGTCTCGTGTTCTGAGGTATACATCTTTCACCTAAAACTTTCGTGATCTACAATTTGACCTGAGACTCCTTGAAATCACAATATTTTATCTACCTACAATGAGTCTGTATGACCGCCATGCCTTTGGATACTTAATCGATTCTTCACCTCCGATTGCCATAGATTCACAGGTTCACAAACTTTTAGTTTCACAAAAGTTTCAAATCATTTTTCTCTCTCGTCCATCCCCACCATGTAATGTTTCCCATATTTTACGATAAAAAAACAAAATCTCTTTATAAGATTACTATAATTTATCATTGATTTAAAAAGAGAACACCTTCTAACAATCATAATCTTCGTGACAGAGAGGTTTCACTACCCCCTTGACATCCAAAAGAAAGGTCTTTCCACTTCTTGGCTAGGTGCACATGTGTAGTATGACATATTAACTCTAAACTCCATAAGAGCGAGGGTGAAACTACTAACTAGGGCTTAAGTTCTTTTGGACCTCATTCTAGAGCACATGGTGTTTTCTTTTGTAAACTATAGGACCCTTTCCTATTTGCGCAAATTCCATAGTGTAAAATACATTACCCTTAACACTCCTGATCATTTTTTAATATCGTGGTTATTGTTGGTACAAGTGTTAATACTCGGAAATTGTTAATGTTGCAAAAGGTCTTGGTTATGGTTTGTTCGACTACATGTTAACTAACTGAATCTAAATGTTTACCAGGCTATAGTAAGAAGTAAAATATAAACAGATCGAAAAAGGATGTGTGCTCCAAACCTAATTGGTCTACACTTGTTCTTATCCATAACTAAGATTTATGTAAGATGGCAGGGGGCATACTGTCAAACTTTAAGTCCCTACCTACAACATTTAAACATAGAAACTAGTGGCGTATTCCTTGGGTTAGTGCTAGACCTTCATGCCCACTGCACTCTTTCCACCTTGCATCGAGCACATGGCCTCGACATGGATCTCTATTCGTCACCATTACTCAGCTCATTAGGGGTTTTCCACTATTTGTTTTGTCAATTCCTATACCTGTGTTTACATGAAGAAAATGTTTCAACAACCTCTATTACTCTTTGGTATAATGTAGTGACCATCCATCGGGGAGTTGGGGCTCGCGTCAATGAAAGGAGCGTCCAGATAAATACTAGTTGGAGCCTTTGCAAGGTAAGCATTCTTCTACAGTGGTTATTCAATCTTTATCCTACATGGTTACATTGTCTGGTAAGGATACGTAGGCTCTGTCAGTATCCTCCCGGACTTTTATTTATTAGAAAATACTTGTTTCCTGTTCTGTAAAGGCTTTTAAGTATGAGGTTAGACTATTGTATTAGAGGCAAAGTTGATTGAAATCGAGTTCTGTCACTTCATGGTTTTCCCCACCTCCATATGATATGTAACCAAAGAATTATCTTCTTGAACCCTAAGTGTTTAAATCTTGGAAATTTTATGTGCAATAACGTCATGGCCGAAAGTTGTAAATCAGTGTTAATAATTAATTTTATGAGGGTTCTTCGTCAAGGGCGGGTTCGATTCTCCAGTGGGTAATACTGATTTTTCTAAGCGTTGATATCTTGTTGTACTTTCTATAGGAAAAGCTCACATTCCTCTGCGTTGAACCTTTATACTCCATCTCTCGACCTCACTGTAAGGGATCTTGGTATTCTGGTTATATTAACAACAGTTCCTTGTAGGTTCTCTTTATTGATTGTTTAGGATGGAGATTTATCCAGGGTTTCCCTAACTATGGCTCAACACGTCTCAGTACAATGATGGTTTCACTATGCCTTAATAATATTCACAGTCTTTAAAAGAAATCCCGGAGAGGTTTTACCCTGTTCTCATCCAGAGACACATGTCCATTAGGAAACTTAAAAGGATTGTTACCTCATATTTATAAAAGGGAAGACAAGAGGGTTTTATTTTCTGGTACCCCGATTTCCTGTTGAACTCATTGTCTATTACCGTCGGTCATCAACATATATTTTGTATAGTGGAAAGGGTGGAATATTATGGTTGTAATGGTTCTGCATTTTTTGTATAATGCTAGTGTATAATCTCTACATATTTTAATCATTTCCATTTCAACAGTTCTTTGTATTTCTTTCTAGTAATCATGGTTAAAGAATTGTTTATAGCGATCTCATGATGGGACCCCTGGTTTTGCGAGGGTACCCAATAGATCTATCTTGATCCACTTTTCCCTTCCAGTCGATGGATTTATTCCTCAAACCCATGGATGAAATGACCGATCCAGACCGCAAGTTAAGTGATGTTGCGAATTCATAGATATTATATTTTTGTAGCATAAATATTGTCTTGGATTTTAATCTAATTTGTTATTTGGGATTCTATTAAATTCTTGTTCTCATTACTGTCCTTACTTCCTCGCAAGACTGTTGATGCTTGCAATATTATGACTCGAAATCACACCCTGTACAGAAGGTATTCGGGTTTTAAAGTAGCTCTTAAACAATGCCTTTCATGCTCTATTATGTGAATAGATTAGTCTATAGTTATCATGGGTAGAAGTGTTCGATTTCTATGGCAGTTGATTCAACTCTGTATTTAGGTTTTTAAAGGAAAACCTAAGGGTCAAACCCTTGCCTCTATATCAGAAACATATTAAAGTGCAATGAAAAGTAATATTGTCATCATTCATAGATTGTAGTCGATTTTTTTGTAGATAAGACTAAATCGGTCAATTCCATGTTTCAGTATATTGGCTATGCTATATTTAGAGTTCTGAAATGGATAGTGACTCTCGGCTATCGCCGAATATGTGTATACTTATAATTTAGATGACTCCATAGAACATGTCATTAATACATTTAATTTTCTCCTATATTTTTTTATTTTCCAAAAACTTCATTGTGGCCAACAAAGATATTTTCCTTCTTTTATTTCATTGATACCTGACTTATATAGAGACTAGGACGATTTATTATCTATTAGAAAATCTATGAATTTTTATAATTTATCATAATATGTGTAAATCCATTAAAGGGTTCGAGACTCTCTTGTTTTGAATTCATCGGGCCTTCGTGCCTCTAACATTTAGTTCCAGAACTTCATTGCATTGACATATTTGATTTGTTTTCATATATTATTTCCATAACTTAATATATGATCAACTAGACCTAATCGTACTCCAATTTATCATTAACACCTATTGATATATATATAGTGGGATTTTTTCAATGAGTCTTGTAAGTCATATGGTTACCTTCATACGTATATATTTGTATAGGTACTTGCATACACAGTTATCTCTTACTAAATATAATTGTTTGCAATCGTAGTTTAAATGTGACATGGTAATTCTTCAAAAATCAAGGATCAGTCACACAGATGTATATATGTAGTATAGGTATGTAATATTCCTAAATCTCAGGTTTATTTCCAGAAAGGTGATTACTAAATAGAATAATCAGATATACAGATGCATCGAACTGGCATAAATTTATAACATAATTAATGAAGTAGAGTTCTTATAATTACAGTTACAGTTCTTCCTATAATTTCCATCCAATTTTCATCCCAATCAAGCTACTTAGTAGAATTTACTCAACAGTTGCAGTTAAACTAGGAGAATCGATCCTACTTATCACTACATTCCTTCATAATTTAATAACAGAGTACCTCATATATATATATATTAAACAGTTAGAATCCTAGCAGCCAATAATTCATCATGACATGTAAACAGAGAAGGAGAAAATAGACATATCTGGACAATTTGTTGAACAAAAAATGGAACAACCATGTTCCACCCACCCTTAGAACAGGGAAACCAAATCACTTATCTTGTTCACCCCTTAGCCTGACCATCAGTCCATGAGGGAGAACTCATAATCTCCTCCTCAACAATAGCCTTTCTGTATAAGCATTTTTCTCCTTGCCTCACACTCAACAAGTAGTGTTCATAATAACAAGAGATAAATTCCTTTCCCCATCATACTAGGCAGTGTCCTGCCTCCTCCCATATGCTATATATCCAAAAGAAAAAATGCCTAGGTCTTTTTCCCCTTGGGAATTTTCGTAGCTTTCCAGATCCTTTATTTTCATGGGCTGCCAATGGCCAAATTCCTAATTTTCCAGTTGTAATAATCAACCCTCAGGTACTTCCAACATGTTCCCCACTCATGGAGTCATGGTCAGTTGATTATAACCTGGTTGTTCCATTTGTCCATCAACAATAAATATAAAATATTTTGTTTCATAAATGTTTCATAGTCAAGTAGATAGATGGGTCAAATCAGATCTCTACCCAATAGTAAAAATCATTAATTACAATTAACTAAATTCGAAATTTGAAATTTCCATAAATGGCAAAAGTTTTCCAATTTCGAATTTACCAAAAATGGAAATAATTTCCCACGAAATTTCAGACTTTAAAAATAAATTTATTTTGGGGATGTTACATCCTTTCCCCCTTCAATAAAACATTTTCCTTAGTGTTCGTTCCTTTCTTGGAACAGTATTGGATGATATTTCTTCAAATCTCCCTCCATTTCCCAAGTGGTCACCTCAGGGCTAAACTGATTCCATTGCACTTTTACCTGGGCGACGAATCTGTTCCGAAGTACTATTTCTCTCCTGTTTAGAATGCGCAGAGGTTTTTCTTAGAACTCGCCTTTTGGTTCCACCTGCACCAAGTTCCAATCGATCATATGCGTAGGGTCATGAACATAATTCTTTAACAAAGAAACATGAAATACATTATGAATTTTTAGATTGGTAGGAAGTGCAAGTTGGTATGCTACAGGTCCAATTCGAGCTAAGATCTATAAGGCCCACAAAACCTGGGTGCCAACTTGGCACATTTCTCTATCTTTGGTGAACTTTTTCAGGCTTTGACTTTTAAATAGACGTGATCTCCCACTTGAAATTCCAAGTGTCTTCTTTTCTGGGCCGTGTAACTTTTTTGTCTGTCCTGTGCCTCTTTTAGGTTTTGTTGTACTTTTCTTATGTTAAGCCCTAATATTGGCTCATTACCCCTTAATTGGGGCATATTATATTATTAATGTTATTTTATTTATGTTTTTTTTAGGCAATTAGTTGTAATTATACTTCCTAGTCTCCTATATATACCAAGGAGACTTTTTCATTTTGAATGATCTTGTACTTGAACATTTAAGTGGGGTAAAAGGAGGTTTCCCACTCGAAGAGGATTAATATCTGAAATTGTATCTTTTTCAAGGCGTTGAGTAATTTTTCTAAGGTTTTTCTATGCTATATTGGTATTTTGTTCTTAACATATGGTATCAGAGCTCAAGGTCTTGGGGTTTCACTGCTACATCTGAGACACCTTGGAATTTTCGCTATAACTTTTTTTATACAATGTTTCAAAAAAAATGGCTTCGGGGATATTTAGTTGACGGATCAAGGTACGTTGGGTTCAAAATTCAGCTCCTGAGGCCTTATACTTTCAGAGATACAACATGTACAAGATAGGGTTCGGGAATCATCCTGAAATGAGTCATTGTGGAATTTTCGCTATAAAATTTTTTTCGTAATGTTTCAGACCCTTAAATTTGGAGGATATTTACATAAATTGGTAAGTTATCCAGGGTAAAAATTTCAGCTTCTGGGTCATCTTAAATTTATAGATACACCCAGCGTAAGATAGGGTATCTGACTAGTCCTATTGACTAGTCTCAAGAAGTTGTTCCAGGTAAAAAAATCATAACTTCTTTCTAGAGTATTTAAATTGAGTGGGACTGGTTTCATTGGATTGTGGACAGTCTGTAGTATTTCTGGTGCAAGTTTCATAATTTTATATCAATTATTTTGAGCGGGGCACGATATACAAGTGAAATCTCCTCGAAAGGAAAACAATCGGCAAGTTGTTGGGAAGTTACCATAAATTCCAGTTGGCACATCCAATTTTGATCAAACCTGTGTAATTATAGAGAAGAAATATCAGAGAACTACATAAAAGAAAGTTTCATACCTAGAAGGGTTGAAACTTGGGAGATACAACAAAATAAATATCGTCTAGCAGAACCACCTCAAAATCAAGGTTCAGAAGTGATACTTGGCCAACATGCCACCAACAAAGGGAACTTCTACACCAACCAAGCCTCCATAAAATCCTACTTGGACTCTTGATGAAGGTGAAGAAATGCGTAGGGACATAAATGAACTACAAAAGAAGATGGATTCAATGGAAGCTCAGTTGGATACTAATATGGATTCAATGGAAGCTAAGTTGGATACTAAGATGGATTCAATGGAAGCTAAGTTAGATACTAAAATGGATGGTTTAAAAGGGGAGATCATGGAAGTATTGAAAAATTCCGTAGTAGAGAAGACACCTGAAAGTGAAAATGCATCCCATGAAATTCATGATGAGGACACAAGGAAGGTGAATCAAGAATGGAGAAAC
>JZKD02S1822632.1:135090-186661 GCA_000966675.3 Picea glauca
TAAACAGTTAGAATCCTACCAACCAATAATTCATCATGACATGTAAATAGAGAAGGAGAAAATAAACATATCTGGACAATTTTCCAAACAACAAATGGAACAACCACGTTCTTCCCAACCTTAGAACAAGGAAGCCAAATCACTTGTCGTGTTCACCCCCTAGCCTGGCCAAGAGTCCATGAGAGAGAACTCGGAATCTCCTCCTCAGCAATAGCCTTTTTCATATCAGTAGTTTTCTCCTTGCCTCACACTCAGCAAGTAGTGTTCATAACATCAAGAGATAAATTCCTTTCCCCAGCATACTAGGTAGTGTCCTGCCCCTCCCATATGCTATATATCCAAAAGAAAAAATGCCTAGGTCTTTTTCCCTTTGGGAATTTTAGCATCTTTCCAAATCCATGATTTTCAGGGGCTTCTAATGGCCAAATTCCTGATTTTCCACTTGTAATAATCAACCCTAAGGTAGTTCCAACATGTTACCCACTCATGGAGTCATCATGAGATGATTTTAACTTGGTTGTTCTATTTGTCCATCAACAATAAATATAAAATATTTGTTTTCATACAAGTGGCATAGTCAAGTAGTTAGTTGGCTCAAATCAGATCTCTGCCCAACAGTCAAAATCATTAACTACAATTAACTAAATTCGAAATTTAGAATTTCCATAAATTGAATTTTTTTTCCAATTTCGCATTCACCAAAACCGAAAATAATTTCCCATGAAATTTCAGACTTTAAAAATAAATTTATTTTGGGGATGTTACACGCCACCTTCGCGCCCTTTCAAATGCACATTAATTATGATTTTTTTAGTGACAACTCCCCACACAGGTTAAAAAATATTGGCATTAATAAGAGAAAACCTCGAGGACATCTCCCATTAAAACACATTAAACCAAGATTTACGGGAGATTATATTATCATCCTCCAACATTCATTTTAAATACCATCAGGACATAATTACTATAACGAGTTGCAATACAAACAAATCTTTATCAAAGAATTGTCCTTTATCATAGGTACCCTAAATGCACCCCAGTCACCTTAACTGACCGATAGTTCCATCTACAAAATCAATCTCCATATTATTGAATTGGCATAAGTGAATATTATGGGATCTGAATTATTTTTTGTGTCTTGAATTGGAAAAAATTGTTTGTTATTTTAGTATTTTTAATTCATTATCATAGTAAGAATGAAAAATTATGCTAGCCCATTGTTATATACAAAGGTGTTTACGTCATGTCCCTATTTAATATTGTGCATATATTAAATCTTGATTCCATATAGAAAGGGGGTTTAGAAATCTTTTTGAGCTTAAAACACCCTTCAAATTGGAACATGGTTTACATTTGGGCCACAAAAATACTATTAAAATAAAATAATATCAATAATATTGAAACAAATATAAACAAAATCTCTTTAAACTTGAACCAGAGTTTGTTGAGCTCCATGTATATTTCATAGAAGAGAATGTTTTTCCCACAATTAATGTGTTTCTATCACTTGATAATTATTAGACTAAGTGTTTTTGTGTGATGAATAAAGCTATTTTCTCCATTTCTTTTCCATCTTCTATACTTACTCGTTTTTCCATTTTCTTCTTCCCCTCTATTATCCCTTTATGGGTCTATACTTAGTCGCATTTCTATGATCATGGGTTCCTGGGTTGGCAGACTCACAGATCCTCATCTCCATCTATATCCTCACATCATGAGTCTAACTGACCATCATTCCTTTCCTTACTTGGAAAATTTTATGGCCGCGGTTTCCCGCATTGTCACTATTGAACTCTCATGCCCCGTGTTCCATGATATACATCTTGCACCCAAAACTTTTGTGATCTACAATTCAACCCTAGACTCCTCGAACTCACAAGATTCACTCTACCTACAATGAGTCTGTCTGACTGCCCCACCTTTCCATACATAGTCAATTCTTCACCTTCTGTTATCATAGATTCACGAGTTCACAGATTCCTTGGTTCACAAAAGTTTCAAATCATTTTTTTCTCCCCTCCATCCACACCACCTTCACTCCCTTCCCAATGCACATTAATTATGCTTCTATTAGTGATAACTCACCACACAGGTTCAAAAATATTGGCATTGATAAGAGACAATACTGAGGATATCTCCCATTAAAACACATTAAACCAAGATTTATAGGAGATTACATTATCATCCTCCAACGTTCATTTTAAATACTATCATGACACAATTATTTTCACAGGTTGCAATACAAACAAATATTCATCAAAGGATTATATTTTCTCATAGGTACATGAGATGCAACCCATTCGCTTGAACTGACTAATAGTTATATCTCCCAAATCAACCTCCCTATTATCGAATTGGTAGACATGAATATTATGGGATCTGAAAAAAAACATTATGTGGATCTTGAATTGGGAAAAATTGTTGGTTATTTTAGTTTTTTTAAGGCATTATCACCGTAATAATGAAACATTATGATATCCCACCATTATCTACAAATTTGTTCATTTCATTTCACACTTCCAAAAATTCCCTTCGCTTTTCTATTTTTCCCATGTTTTTTTCTCCCTTTCTTTTCCCTCTTCTATACTTACCTGTTTTTCCCTTTTCTTATTCCCCTCTATTATCCCTTTCTCGCTCTATACTTAGTTTCATTTCTATGATCATGGGTTCCCAGGTTGGTGGACTCACAAATACTCATTTCAATCTATATCCTCACATCACCAATTTGAACGATCGTCGTTCCTTTCCATACTTAGTGAATTTTATGACTGTGAGTTCCTGGGTTGGCGGTATCAAACTCTCATGCCTTATTTTCTGTGATATACATCTTTCACCCAAAACTTTCTTGATATACAATTCGACCTCGAACTCCTCGAAATTGCAAGATTCACTCTACCTACTATGAATCACTCTAACCAACCTGCCTTTCCATACTTGGTCGATTCTTCTCCTCCCGTTGTCATGGATTCACGTGTTCTTGGACTCTCGAGTTCACAAACTTTTTAAAGAATTTTTCACTCCTGTCCATCCCCACCAGCTTTGCGTCCTTCTCAATTCACAATAATTATGATTTTATTAGTGACAACTCACCACACAACGAACCGATTGGCATTAATAAGTGAAAAGATAGAGGATATCTTCCATTAAAATGCATTAAACCAAGATTTACGAGATATTATATTATCATCCTCCAACATTCATTTTAAATAATCTCAGGAGCAAAGGAACATTCTCATCATCTTATGGATGCATCTAGACAACATTTATGTGGAGATACGTTGAATATTTTTGGGCGTGAGGACCAGAGTTTTCAGTGGCCCAGAGGTGATTCTTACTACTCAACCCATTCTTCCCAAAAGGAAGTTATTTGGATGTCTGAAATTGCGCGAGGAGGTTGTGTCCCTAGAATTTTTTACTGTAAGATAGGGTCACCTAATGCGCTGAGAGATATATTCTTAACCAATGGATTATCCAATTGCGGGACCATTCCCCAGTCTCCCTATCGCCTCAAGTGTTTTGAAATATGTTAAGACTTCCCGAGCCAAGGCTTACTTTCAAGAACGAGGATTGTAGGGAGTTATTAAACAAGCACAATAATGGATTGTAACTCTTACTGGAATTCTTAGAGGATGCAATGGACTTCCTTGAGGAAATCACCATATTACGGGTTAGTGCATTTAGAAACCTTTTACTGGAAATTGCATGGATTTTCACGAACATAAGAAAACAAGAAAGTATAGCCAAAATATTTCGGATGATTCTATATATTTTGTCTTTTACGATGAAGGAACAAGCCATCTTCGATTAGGGTAAGTTGATTTCCATTTAAATCTCTTCCCAATTATCACAATACAAAAGGGAGAAGAAATTATTTATTTCATCTTATTTAATTTTCACGATTGTGCATTATTGTCCATTCCCAAGTTATCTTTGTGTAAGAAGGTAAGATGCAAATTTGACCAAGTAACCTTCTTTTATAATACATTATGGAGACACAAGGACTCCCAATATTTTTGTGAAGTCTTTAATGATTTTGTCTCAATTTGTAAAGGGATGATATTTGGAAATGATTTTCCCTGGATGTCTGACTAGGAAAGCGAGTTCCTGGATAGGAAGGGGACACTTGAACAAATGGAGAACTATAATGTTATAAGGATTTTTGGATCCAAAGAAAATCCTTCCTTCCTTCCATGTCACATACCTGATATAATGTTTGTTGCTGACATAGCAAGGAAGTACACCTATTGGTTGCATTTGTTTCCATAAAAAGAGAAAAAAACAATTCATACCTCTTCCTTGGAAAGTCGGGGATTTCATATTCAGGAATATGAACAAGATTGATGAATTCGTAGAACACTTCCATAGCCTCAATTTGAAATATGATGAAAAATTGAAAGGGTTCGACCCTAGTGGTATTTTTGTAGAACACCTATTGGCTGTCAGTTTAAAAAATTGTTTCATTAACACTATCCTGAATGAAGATAAATATAACTACTCAGGCAATCGTTCTCTTGACACTGGAGACATGGAGACAATACTCAATACCAATGAGTCGTACAAGAAGAGAATACAAATTTTGGGGTGAGAAAAGTGCCCAATCCCTGAATGTTACGCCCAAGACTACAACATATCGGAGAAGCACTCCAATGGTCTACCCAAGTAAGATAGTCACACACAGTTCTGCATGTGGAGGAGGATATAGAAACCCTACCTTCGAAAAAATTGAATGTTCTCATAAACTTCTCGTGAGGAAGAAACGAAAAAACATTGTGCAATAAGAGGAGAGACCGAGGGGAGAAAGTGATATCCATGATCTCTCCCTTGAAGATATCGAACTAAAAATTAACATTGAAAAAGTGTTCCCCAATGATGACTAGCTAGAGAGAACTACCCCCCAGAACCCTTAGATTGAAATAGTTTGGACTGAGACCTTCGATGAAAAAGATTCTTTTGCATTACAGAGCATTGGTTTTTACGGCGAATCCAAAATTTTGATTATTGAAAAAAGAGACATAAAGAATAAGAAGAGAAAATCCCATTCAGATATTAACCTATGGAACATGCATCCTTTCTAGATCTCCAAGATACACCAAGCAACTAGATATTCTCTAGACAACTCTATTGACAACCTTGAAGTGGAGAATGTCAGGTTAGAGGAGAAAATCAAAGAATTGGAGGGAACTCTAATGCCCCTTCCAATGTTGCCTATTCCTTTGGAAATGATTAGGCCTAGCACACCTGTGGAAAAGTTAAAAGGATCAACAAGCCTTCTCACATCAGCCTGAGGCTATGTGGAAAACAATATAAATAAAAGAATGGAATTAATAATAGAGGCTTGGGAGATGTCAAAGAGTATGGTCTGTTTTGGAACAAGAGCACATGATTTTCATGAATATCTGCAAGCCGATTTGAAAAACGAGGAAGGTTTCTACTTCGATGCAGTTGTACCATTTAGTGTTAAACTTACTAGTATGACGGAATTGGAAAGAAGAGAGGATGATCTCCCTTCCCTGAATCGAATAAAGCAACTAAAAAGATGCTGGAAAGAAAAGGTAAAAATCCTAAATGGTATCATCCAAGCATGTATCCAGGACATAACTAGAAGGAAGAAACTATTCAAGAAGCTAACTGAAAAAGATATAGTTGGAAACACCAATGAATTCCAAGACCCAAAATTGATACTTAACTCATTTTTTTTAACCAAGCAAGCATTTGATGAACAAGTTGAGATCTTTAAAGGGTGGTCATTTGAAAAATTCTATGGCATTCTTGAATATGGTGAAAATGACGTGGAAAACTAGCTAGTTGATTATTTGATTAAAAACCAAGATATTGAAGAAGCATTGTGCAACATCTCTGTTGATCGAAGGGACTTGGAAGGTGAACTCTTCAATATAAAAATCCAGCATGAAATCAATGTGGTGCCCATGAGAAGCTACATCGAGGAGCGGTTCAAAAAGGTTGTCAACAAGCTTACCAATGAAGGGAAAAGGATGGTTGAGATGGTTCCCATAACCGCCAAGTAAATCCATAAAAGGACATCAACGAGAAAATGAAAAGGAGTCATATACCATCATAGTAATTTCATATTCATCACATTCTTCTGTCTTTGTCAATCTCTTCATCCAGATACTCTAGCGATTTAAATAGAAAGGTTTAATCGAGGACTCCCAATTTTCTCTTTCTTCTCGCGAGGTATTGATGTCTTCCATTGCCCAATTTATTCTTTCTACAAGATTCATTCTTATATATATATTCTTTATGGTCTGGGGGAGCCCCAATCCCATTCATTATGACAAAATTATTTAAATTTCAGAGAATATATAATGAACTATATATTTTTTAGAAATTCCAAGAGAATTATTTTGAGAATAATATCGAATGTATTTTGTAACCTAGTTTATATGAATATTAAATATTTGAGTTTGTTCTATCATTATCATTTTTTATCTTCTCATGTATCACACTATCAAAGTTCTCTTTTGCATGCAGATCATTTTCTTTTAATTTTTATGTGATGAGTTATCATTTTCCCTGCTATGATCAGGAGTTATTTTAAGAACCCACCCAAAATTTATATGTATAATAAATGGGTGAATCCCCATGATACATAGGAAATATTGAAGGCTATTTTATCAATAATATAAAATTTATATATAATTTTTTGGCGAATCTTTTAGTCAATTATATAATCTTGTAAAATATTGTCGAATCTTTCACTGAATTATAAAATCTTGTAAAATATTGGTGAATCTTTCACTGAATTATATAATCCTGTAAAATATTGGTGAATATTTAACTAAATTATAAAACCTGGTAAAGTCTTAGGGGATCCTGCCTCAATGAGAATTTAGTTCTATTTTTTTTTACATACATATCTATGTGATGCACCACCCACTCACTTCCATAAACCCTAATTTCAAAAATGGAATCCCCATACCCATAGCCACAACTCTCCCCATACCCACAACCACAAACTTTGGCTTCTTAAAAAAAACCAGATTCAACAACCTAGCAAATGCAAATAAATGCCAATGCCATTCTTGATTGATTAACCCAACATTTTCAACAAAATTCAAACTGAGCATGGTAAGAAATGTTGACACCTTCTGAACCTTCAAAATTGGGCCTTAAAAGTTTACTTGGAAACATATGTCACTTAGATTCATTCGTACTCCAGCAATCCTAAGACCAAACATAATCTAATATGATATACTCCTAACCTAACATACAAAAGTTCTAATATATAAATACTAAAATTAGATAACCCACTCTTAATGAAAAGTACCTAGATGGAAATAGACTTGGAGCAACAAATAGATGTGATAATCCCTATTGAGGCCATCAAATGTTTCATTGATGCCTAAAGATGATATACCAAGCTAACAACTTTTTGTTGCACTCAAGACTACTTACAAAAAGCATACTTCCTTGAAATTTAGAATACAGTAAGCATGTGCCTACAAAGCATAGACCTAGCAGAACAACAACTCTTTTACATAAATGCAAGGATCACAAACACACATGCACTTTTTCTTACAAACACATTCATGTTTCAAATAATTAACTTACAAGCAAGTGCAAAGTTCAAATCTATTCACATTTGCACCTCTAACAATAAAGACTCACTCAGAGGATGACAAAATCAAGTCAGAGTGGATTGCAAAAACCAAATTCAACAACCCAGAAAATGAAAATATATTTTGATTCCATTCTGGATTGAGTTAAACCCAAAATTTTCAACAAAATTGAAACTCAGCAGTGTTAAAAAAGATGACACTTTCCTCTGTGCCTTCACACTTGAGCCTTGGGACTTGCCCCCGTATCATATTGTCATCTTCTTCTTTTGTGCTCCATTTCACTTAATGTATGTGAATCTTAGATTAAATCATACTTGACACCTTCCTTTGTGCCTTCACCCAACATTTTCAACAGAATTGAAACTCAGCAATGTTAAAAAGGATGACACCTTCCTCTGTGGCTTTGCACTTGAGCCTTGGGACATCCCCCTATATCATATTGTCATATTATTCTTCTGTCCTCTGTTTCACTTAATGTATGTTTCTCTTAGATTCAATCATACTTGGCTAATCATAATGACAAACAATAACTCAATCTAATCCACACCTAAACTAAGATATATAAGCCCTAATACATAAATGCTAGCCTTTTAGATATCCCACTTTTAGTACAAGTTTTTCCTAGTTGGCACTTTCATGTAGTCTAGAGTCTAGACTATACCGTAGTTATTTGCAATAACAGGAAAAATATTCTCCAACTCTCTAAAGGCAACATTTCTCCCTAACTTGGGATGTTTTGAAAAATTTGATAAAGGGAAACCCAAAATCCACTTCTATCATACAACTGATGAAGATATCCTTTACAGATACCAGTAAGGTAAACATGCTTTGCAAATCATAGTACACACACAAGTTCAAAGAACATTGGTTATAATGTAAATGACAAATATTTAGAGATTAACGTTGTTTCTAATATAAATAAAAAAGATTTAAGCTTAATAGTGCAAATTATGAAGTATTTGATTGATTTCTAACTTAAAAGCACTAATTCCACAGACCAAGCCTTGGTAGTGAGTAGTAAAGTATTCTGAGTCTATAACTCAATCCATGCAAATATCCAGCTATGCTCTGGAAAAAAGGCATTGTAAAAGGAATTCAACAAGGGCATTCTTAGATACAGATATAAAGGAGCATGGTTAGCACTAGTGGAAAGCACTAGTGGAAAGCACATCATAAAATTGCATCATGAAAATGAGATTAATGAGAAGTCTACCAACCCACACTCAATGTTCCTATTAGTCATTTATTCTAGATAGTAAAATTTCTCACATTCACATTCCTTCAATGTTTCCCTTTTCTAAGCATATGCTTATGTCTATTATGCTTTGCATTTGCCACGGGTAGATGATATGCGATCCCTTTTCACATTTAAACATCTAATCATGCAAATATATTTACAAATTCTCATTAAAGCAGTGTGTGAGTATATACAGGGCTTTGTTAATGCATAATGGGTTGGAGATATAAACCGTAGAAATATACAAGTGGTTATGTTCTTAACATATTTGTTGGAGAAATCAGTTGGATGAGTAAGAGGCAAGGTGTAGTTGCATTGTCAACTACAGAAACCGAGTACATGGAAATGACCCATGGAAGAAAGGAAGTTCTATGGTTTCAAAGATTGTGTTCAAGTATTGGTTTTGTTCAGAAAAAACTAACAATAGGTTGTGACATCTCAAGTGCAATTTTTATTACAAAGAACTTATATCTCCCAAATTTTGTGGCTTGTTTGGAAACATATCGCCCCACCCTCAAGAACTTATGCGAGAGTGAGATTGTTGGTACCTTGCTAGCCCCGATTGGCATACATGTCACAAGTGGGATATGAGCCTAGGTGGGGAGGATAACGACTCTTCCTCTTAACCACTCAAGCTAGATCCCATTGACTGTCTTATCTTATCTTATGTGTCTACTTTCATTTGGTTTAAGGAGTGTTGTTATGTCATTGATGTCATTAATGCATCCTACTTATCATTATGCCATTATCATTTTGTCTAGGTATTTTGAACTAACTATTGTTCCAAGTAAGGTCTATAAAATCAAAACAACTAGTTAAGTGACTCAAAAAATAATAGAAATTTCTCCATAGAGCAATTTCTATTCTTTTTTTAGTCACTTAACTAGTTGTTTTGATTTCTCTGTTTTTTTGGTTATTGTTGTGCTAATTTCTTTGTTCCCATACAATCTTTTGTATTTGTCCATGATAAACAATAGTTGATCCTCATGCCTTTGTGCATACTATTTATCTAAAAATTCCATATGTATTCTTGTGGTTGGTATCGGTTTCAGTCAAACCCTCAATGGTGTGGACCCTGTTTCACAGCAACAAATGTCATATAATGGAAACATGTTCTAAGGAATAAGTTTCCAGATAGAAAAAAACCCTTTTCTTAACTGGCAAAAAAAAAGGAAAAGTCAACATAAGTTGCCTGTTAAAATGTAGATCTTGTCAGGCAGCTCATAGATGATTTTAGGGGCTAAATTTTGCTCATGGGCTAATTTTCCATGATTTTTCCAAAAATGAGATTCGCTATTTTAAAAATGATTCGCCCAAATTCTATAGGATAAAATTATTTTACGTTAAAAATCGCCAAAATTTTATAAAAACTATATAAAATCCTTAGAAATTTGAATATTTTTGCCAAAATATCGCCAAACATTTATAGTTGGCATATGAAGGATTAGTAAGATTCGCCAAGGTTTCTACATTTTAAAATAAATTTCCATCCTTAAAATCATCCCCGCAGGCTTACAAATAGAACCATAATTACAAATCTATGCAATTTGGGAATAGTGACTAGGATGATTTGCGTATATTGTAGGATAAATTAGAAGGAAAACATGGTCAACTCTGAAGAAAAATAGAAGGAAAATGACATCAAGAATAATGTGGCATTGGAAATTGGGGAGACATTATAAATAATATTTCATTAGCTTACTATGAGGAAGAAATCCAATGGAAATATTTCATTAGATTACTATGTGGAAGAAATCCAATGGAAGTGTGATAGAGAAATAGGGAACCTTGAGTATGTAGTGGGAAACACATAAGATTGAAGTCACTTTATGAATACCTAAGTTCGTTGTCTCCTTGTGCATCTCAAGGTTTCGAGGCTTATGTAGTATTGTATGGGGATTTCTTATGAATCCTAGGCTGCAAAACATGAGATTCTATAAGTTGGCAGTTGCCAACAATTGCAGTACATACAACATGCTATATTGTGAGTTTCCAACAACTGCAATACATAGAGCTTGCTAGATTGCATCTAGGTCTGCAGATATTTTCCCATGAATCTAATTGCAGACTCTTATGAAAATTTGTTTGGGAGAAATTGGTTACATTTTTATAAGAAGATTATGTTCCTATAAACACGTAAGTAGGGGGTTGACAAGAAATAAAATGAAGATAATCTTAAAAACATGAATCCCCTTTTATTTAGGTTAGCTTAGTGGAGTTTTGAAAGAAGTGGCTAGCTCTTATAGGCTAGGAGCTTCTAAAAGACACTTGAACTAAAATGATTCTATCAAATCCTCTATTGGATTCTATCCAATCCCCTATTTGATGTTTCTTTGTTTTTGATAGTATATGTTGTTGTCATTGCTTCTTGAGTAGAGTAGCTTTTGAATTAATAAATTACTACAAAGACACCTGACTAGGACTTAATTGCATGGGTAATATACTACTCATCTATAATAAAATAGCACAATAGTTAATTGAGAAAACATGAGTAACAAGTGTGGATGTTTTCGTTGCATGGGTGACAATCTAGAACAACATAGCAGAATAATTATTTCTAAAAACAACGGTAACGAGTGTCGATGTCGAAAACATGGTGAATGTATAAGGGTACTATTTCTTCTTTCTATTAAGTCACAGGAAAATTGTATGCATAACAAACATCTTATACTTTTTTGGGGGTTGCAAACTCTGTGCAGTTCACCATTGGGCCAAAACAGCTACATCAACCAATGTCCACACATTTTGAACCTGATGGATGTAGTCATACTAACTTCTACAAGGGGATAACCAATGTATTAAAGCTGTCAAAGAAAAATAGTTATATGGTGGAAAGTCTAAGATGAGTAGTATATAAGGAAAGTTTTCTTTCACATTGATGTTAGACACACAATAGGACTGAGTAAATTTTTTTGAATTTTGAGACCTTTTACCTTCCTTGCTAGAAGATAGAATTGAAATAACAACAATGTCTTATAAAAAAAATAAAAAAGATGAAAAATGGGAACATCATACTTATTAATCAAATTCCGAGGCAGAGTACTTACCTGATGAAAATTGAACTTCCTCTTGCATATACCAGTGTAATTGTGCCTAAAAGTAATAGAGATTTGAGATATTTATGAGATTTAAGATTCATAAACAAAATCCTTAATCAATATCCAAGGCTAACAGTCTAACAATTAATGAAGGAGGGATTGAGACCATGGTGAAGGCTTTTGCATAGGCCTCTTCTTCTGCATGATCCTTCTTTGGGATCTGAAAAATATCCCAAAAATCCACATTACAAATAACATTTTAGGTACCTTTTAGATGATACATATGCAACTTTGAATGCCCTTAGTCAAAAAACATTTTTTGAACTTAGAAAATCAAATCTAATGAATAGAAACAAATAAACAGTAGACTAAATATCAAGAAGAATAAGTAAATGCACAACTTTGATTTCCTTATTCTAAATATTGGATGGGGATTGAGAGGTATATAATGTTGCAAGAAGAAAGAGATGATGAATTCTTGTGGAATACTTTAGCCACTGCCACTCTATTGAAACATGGAATACAATGTTAAAATCTTACACCAGCGGTATGGTTAAGGTTCATCTTGCTATCCAAGACTTCTTTTAGGCCCTTTAAAAGAATCACTTTTCCAGCTAACTTAACATTTATAATCGATATTATACGATGGCCAAACCTACCAAATCATGGGTCTCATGAAAGAAAATGATCAAATGTTACAGAACATCTTGGAATTAATTAGTCGGCCTTTCAAAAGGCCAATTAGCCATCAATCAACAAATAAAGTACATTTTGGAAGCCTTTTTAATGAAGCAATTTATTTTGGAGAACTTGTAAAATTGGAACATAAGAGAAATTTCTATGACCATCATGTAGTGTTGATCTTGGCAGTTGAATCAAGTGGTCACGAGTCTTAAAATCATGAAGTTTGAAAAATTTACGAATGACTGATTTTAGGTAAGCACTTAAGCAATTTTGAATATCATGATTGTCATATATCAAAAATATTAGACCTCAAACAGATCATGTACAAAGACAATGTTTAGGAGAAAACAAGGAAATTAGTGAAAAACATCAACATGTATATTCATTTGAAGACATGAAGTTGGAGTGTCTAATGAATTTGTAGATAAATGGTAAATGGTTGAGTAATTTACCTAGAAACAAGCTAGCTATCTCTTGTAGCAAATCTAAAACACATACTTTATTTGTTTTATAGTGACAGTACCAACAAGAAATGCAATAGGATATATATACAGAAGATACTATATTATGCATCCTTTATTGTTTGATTAGTGCCTAGAAAGGAATAAAAAAGGGAAAATTTAAAGAAAATGATCTTATATTGCACTCAATTCTAAACAAGTCTACATCATGGATTACATGAGGGGGAAAAAGAGTTAGTGATGAAGCACCTTCTCCCTAAATAAGAAATAAAAATAATAAAGAGAGGCTACCTCCATCTCTAAATTTTCCACTATTGCATTTCTCTAGGATCCTTCATCTAGAGTTAGTGGTACAACATATATATGGTGTTTTATATCCTTCTCCACTCTGACCTGTTTCCCTTGTTTTAGTTTTGCAAAGTACCGCATCCAAACCTCCTGCTCCCCCATTTTCTTGGGTACATGTTTTGTACTCTCATTTTGGAAATTTCCTTCGTGCTACTGTAAATACAAGCTGTTATGGTTATCTCATGTAGAAACTAGATTATAAAATGTGAAAATCAAACAACCACTACCTCATAACAAGAGTCTATACTGATATTTTCTCATCCAAATCATATATTGCTATCATATACATCAAGAAGAAAATCAGTTGTATAGAAATGTCATACAACAATCTATTAATAGATAATGCATTCTCTACAAAGGGATCACTCATGGCTAAAAGCTTCTACCAATGCAGAAGTACATATTGTGCCAAAGAGGAAGAAAACCACAGAAAATAGAATATTCATGAAACAAACAAGTATATTAGTACTAGCTATTCCTCCCATAAATTGCCTTTGAATTTGACTAGCTCATAGATGAACCCTAATCCAGTTCATCAATTTGATGATTAGAGGAAACAAAAACTATTCAATAGCTCTTGAAATCTTCTGTGCAATTGGAGGTTCCTCGGGAATAAATTACAAGGACAGATTATTTGTACAAAGTAGCAAAAAGAAATGTTTTAAGACTCAGACTCGGACTTGAACTCGGTCACCTATCAACTTAGTCATCGACTCGGTTATCTATCAACTCATTCATCGAATCGAATTTGGATTGACTCGGACTAACATGATTTCAATGACTCGGTTTACAAAAAAATACGTAAAATAATTGAATTTTAATGGAAAAAAATTATTTTAAAGATTCCAAACCATTAGAGAAAAAATATGCACAATTTTCTCATCTATATACCATGTAAGGGTGAATATATGAAATGGCACTGAGTGCAATACATATTAGCAACAAATGCATAATAAATGAGGCTCTAAATGGCCCATTCTTTCAAGCCAGAGTTGATATTTAGTGTCAACAGTGGAAAACAAGGCATTTTGATTAATAGATTTTACCTTTAATTTGTATAGGCCATCATCCTATATCGCAATTGCAACTTGCTTTTCACTCAAATACATAGCTAGAACAACTTGGATTCAATTACATTGTTTCAACTGTGTGGTTTCAAATACCTGGCTTCAATTCCCTCGTTTCAAGCACTTAGTTTTGATGATTTGGTGTTGAGTCTCTAGTTTCAGACTTCAGTGACCAGTTTTTAAGTAAGTATGCTATGATTGGACTTTCTTAGACATATGAATAACTTAGTTTCCCTTGCACTTCTTTAAATAAAAGAGATCAAAGTTTATAATATATATAGAGAAATTCATCATCATGAGCCTTGGTTTTGGCCTTACTATTGCTAATCATAAGCTTATATTGGCTTTCCCTTTGTACTAATGTTAAATCCTTGATACTGATTAATATTAATTACGTTGTAGTAGGATAGGATAGATCCTAACTTTTCAGGATATCTAATGAAGCATTTTCCATTCTTTAACAATACATTCATCTTCTACTTTTCAATTCGTCTTACATATATTAAACTCTTTACCAATCCAGTGCATTTCCAATGAAATTCATTTCACCATTTGTCATTGTTTGAGGAGATTCTCCAACTATTTCCACCTTTAGTTTCATTTTGGACCTGACCCCTTCCCGACACTGTTTCTTTTTGAACAGTGACCTCTATCTAGTTATTGTTATTATTAATAACCTTTATCAAGTTGCTAGCTCTATGAAGAATTCGAAACATTAGGATGTTGTCCCTTAATATATTCCTAAGTAGGGAACAATGCAAGGCATCCACTCGAGGCTTATTTACCTCATTGATTTAAACTATTATGAAAAAATCTAGTAGAAAAACCGGATCTTCATCAATCTAAAATATTTTCTTTTAAAAATCAAGAATATATTTATTTTTTAACAGTGACCTCTATCATGAACAGAGACTTTTCTACATTTTGTAGAAGCAACCTACCAAAAAGAGTGCAAGAAACAATAATAAATATTTGGATTACTCAAGCCTCACAGAAAAAAGTGGGGAAAAACTGAGCTATATAGATTGGTGATGTCCAACTTCAACATTTATTAAGTACTTGTTAAGTAATGGATCTTGTTGTGGGTGCCCCTGTATTGGTAAATTCATCCCTATAATAACCCGAGTAGGGAAGAGTATCAGAACAATGCAGTTGTGTGAGAAAGATTAGCTTCCATAGATTTCATTTATCCTATTTTACAACCTAGGGTCTTGAATTTTGACCTTAATTGAATCATAAATAATGGAACGTCTAAAATGAAATTACTGGTAAATACAAACCGCTAGTCATTAGATGAAACCTGGAATGTAATAAAATGATAAAAGGGAAAATTTGGGGACTAACTCTTATGAAGTCTATAATCCTTGGGTGGTTAGTTCTTCATAACAATTTAGCAGTAATGATAGTATTCATTGCATTGGCGTTACAAATTGATGATGTGTGGTTTGTCACAAACCTGAAACACTTAAGGATATTGTGTGGAACTACAAGGTTGTTGGAGATTTTTGGATATGGCTTACGGCTAAGTACATTCTTCTCTTTGTTGCTCCTCTTTATTATAAAGGGGTTATTTTTGGGGACAAATGGATAAATCTCTAGGAATCAAGACCATGTGGAACCTCATCAAACTGAGAAGAATCTCCTTCTTATGGAAACGATGTGATGAACAACCTTCTAATCTAGTCCATTCAGGAGAAGTTTCAATTAATAGATTGGAGTTGCCTATGTACATATCCATTATGATTGACGATTTTAGGGATGATGTAGATACTCTTGAGATCAGAGACAAAGTGGACACGATAGCTCTCCTTGCTTATGTAGGGAGGGTGAACCTATTATGTGACTATCTTTTGGAAACATGATGTATCATTCTTGATCTGCATTTTTATCATTTAGTAGTGAAATATCAATTGCATTTTTCCCAAAATAAGGGATAGAAGGCTAGGAAGTGTGGCCATACCTAATTGGCTTCCCCTTAAGATTGGCCTTTTCGGAATGGATAGCATTCTCTCTAGGTATAATGACATTACAGTCTTTAGGTCACTTGTCAACGATCAGCATGGCCTGTATGCACAAAAAAAGCATAGACTAAGGCAATTGAACAATGATTTAAAAAAATATTAGTTCTAGAAAATTTTGGAGGAGAGAAGTCTATTTTGGGACTATGCTAACAAATAACAGTCTATATAAAAGGAAATATTACTGTGTCTAATCTAGAAGATAGTGTGACATACAATGATTGGAACTACCCCACACCTCCACTTGGAAACTGGCTGACTCAAGTTTGTGATTGTAGCCATCTAACCATTCAGTGAATGCATGACAAGAAATAATGTTAATTGACCTAGAGTCTGCAAGAAAAGAGCACCAAATTGTTCAAGGAAGACATTACCTTGAAACTCCTTATTATCTTCCCAGTTTATTAGATCACTATATTATAAACACAGTTGAATGGCCTGTCTAATTAAAATGGTAAATTGCACTTACAAATGCATAGTTACAATCAAAATTTGATGGTAAAAAGCCACTAGATCGATAACCCAAAAAAATGACACACATTGTCCAATTTCTTAGTTGTGTAAGTCCCAGCCTCTTGCAAAATAGAACAGTCATTAAGGTCAGGATACTTTTGTTGGAATATCATACAAGAATCTAGAATTGTCAGATTATATATGGACTTATCAGGTTCAATAAAAAAAACTCTAAAATTGGAATCATGGTAAGCTCAAGCTCCTGAAAATATTAGAGGCCTAGATCACTGGACTACTGGTTTGTATAGGACATATGTTGTTCCATCTCTTAACTCATCACAATATGCCACTTTGTAAAGTATTGTACAAGGTAAGAGAGAACATCAATCACACTTAAATCATTCACACTTAAATCATCGCAGTATGCCACTTTGTCAAGTATTGTACAAGGTAAGAGAGAACATCAAACCTTCTGCTTCCATAGCTCCTCCTCAACTAGTTTTGCCAGAAGTTTCTTCGTTTCTATCTGAGTATCCAACAAAAAGGACATTTTTCAGTCTATCTACATAACAAAATGACTATGACACCACTCTTAATTTGATATAGAATTCTGATATAAAATATCTATCTTTCCTTCCAAATGATTGAATTTAAACATGATAATGAGCAATGAGAATGTCTCGAAATGTTAAACTACAGGATGGAATATACATAGGTTTGATTCTTTGAATCCTTTTTGGGAAATTTACTGAAATGGATTATCTCTATAAGCATTATGGCTAGTGTTGTTTATTATGATACTACCAAAACTAAAAATCAAATCACAATATCAGGGATCTCTGAATTAACAAAAAGTTTATAAAAAAATGGTACATACATTTGAGAAGTAATTCAATCCCTCTATCTCCATTTCCTTGAGAAACTGCATTTACAAATTTCATAATCACCTCTATAAAGCATTTTCAAATGGTAGAATCTAACAGAAATGGAAAATTCGGAAAAATTCTGGTTACGTGTAAAATATTGTTTCTTCAAGTAAAATGATAAGCACTTTGCCCTCCTTTCATTATTTTACATAAACCAGCATTTGATGTAGTTTCCAAATTTAACATAGAAAAAAGGCAGAGTATAATGACCTTTATTTTTGGAAGAAAATATATTCTATTTCATTACTAACAAATAAAAATGACAAGAAGAATATAACGGCATAGAGCCAAAGAGAAGTCACAAAGATCTTGTGCACTACACAATCAAGGAGAGCTAGCATATCCATTGTGGCTCTAATGTTAAGAATATTGTAGTGATTTTTATAAACATTTATATATACTTACAATAACTCATTCACTCTGAATCTAACCCACAAAAAATTCTAGCTCATAAAGGACAACTTAAATGAACAATATCAAATTCAAGGAGTGTTACAATTATTTTGGGTATATTTGCACCTTTATGAGGATGTTGTACATAGATAATGAGAAACATGTTCCTCATAGAATTTTGTATTACCTTGGGGATTCTGACGGAAACGTTCAATAGAAAAATACTGCAAGGGAAGCCCATGGGCTTCTCATGTGAAGCCAAGATGAGCCATTATTCATCCTACCAAAGGACCCATCTTGAACCCATGGCCAGAGAATCCAAAGGAAATTAAAATACGGGACTTGGCTACTATTGACATCTCAATCTTCGTCAATGACAAGAAATCAATGATGAAATCATCATCGGGAGACATTGAATACATGCAAGCCCCAACAACAACAGGGCTCTCTGACATAACATTTCCTTTGAAACTTTCAGCCAACCAAGGGCTTACCTTTTGCATCAATGCATCCAGGCCAGGCAACAAGGCCCTCTTGTCTGGGTCACATGGGTAACCTCCATGCACTGAGACCTTGAGAAATCTGAGGTATTCTAAAGAGGGTGTCACGTAGAAGTAAGGATCGTTGTAGCAGGAAAAGGTGGGGAATCCATTCTGAGGAAAAAATCTTTATAAACCCTCTTGGATTTTCCAATATGCAATGTTGGTATGAAGAGGATGAATGGGTAATTCAATCCCCGAGCTTTCATGAGAAAGTAATTTATCCCATGTGCCAGAATCATTTCCATTACCAAAAAATGGGGGCGAAAAACCTCTTAATCGTTTCCATTACCAGAAAATGTGGGCGAAAAACCTCTGAATCATTTCCATTACCATAAAATGGGGGCGAAAAATCTTTGAATCATTGTCATTACTAGAAACTTGACGTGAATGGGAGGATCTGGTTGAATTTTAAGGGGCGAAAATGGATTTCCATGCTCTTCCCTCACAAATATATGTGGGCTAAGGGTTATATATATATATTTTTGAAAATAAATTTGGGGCTATATATAGGTAAACCCAAAAATCCTCTTTATGTAAACAATTCGCCCAACCAAAATTCCAAACCTCTTGATTTCGCCCATCGACGAAATTTCACCCCTAAAATCACCTATGGCTATGATGTATGTGATAAAGTTCTATTTATTTACTTTACATATATGGATATGTGCATCTCCTAGTCCATTCACATGACTTCTATTTTTACAAGAAAATTAAAAAATATTTTCCATTTTATGTTATATCTATTTTACTTTAATTTGAGGAACTTCTTTAAAGGTCCCACATTTTATAAATCTTGGACAAAGGAGTACCACCTCTATAAAAACGCAAGAAGATTTTCATCCTCGTGAGGTTGTTGTTTCAGTCCTGATGGATTCAAGCATCAACAAAAGGCCAAACATTAATAAGTCTTGTAAACCAACTATACATAGTTAGAGTAAAAACTCAAGTCATAGTTTGTGTTTTCATTTCTTCACACTCTTTTTAATGATACAAACATAATACAAAATGACTATGTGGATAAAATATTGCACTAGAAAATGATGATTTGGATACAAGTGAAAATTCTAGCCCACAATTAATTACCAAGGCCAAAGATCAATGATACTTGTAAATACATCTTAAGTTGTTGCTTGTTCTTAAAACTTGCATGATTTTGACACTCCAAATGCGTAGGTGTCGTTGATATGAAACCACATATAGGTGTTAGTTTTATTCTGGACTCTTACAAATCATCCGTTATGTATTAATAAATCCCTTACAATATAATCTATTGATTAATTCCATTAAATTTGATCAAGTCGCTCTTGTGTTCTCAGCATTATAAGTTTTCCTGAATTTTAAAATAAAACCTTCAATGGTCACTTCGGGACTTCGCGCTTGGGAAGTTTCAAGGCATCTAAATAACAAAAACCATGAATCTACAAAGTTCCAAAGTCCCGAAGACAGTTCGTTGCGATAATCTTTAAAATGGTCTACAAATGAGATATAAGACACATCAAAAGGATGACATGTCATATAAATAATATATGTCACATGTCACCTGAAATATTACAGATGAGGAACACAATATGCTTTAAACGAGTGCCAACTTTCATGGTCTACATGGCCATCATGTTCACTGGCTGATGGACAGGACGTATTTGTGACAGGTTTATGACATGTTTCAGCAATGGATTGATGCCACGTCTCTCAGGTGCTTAGGGCTACAAAGGTTTATGATGTCACATGCATTTACTGGTCAATTCCATGTTTCCTTCACGCATGGCTTCCACGTGCCTCTGGCACTTCTCCCTTCGAGAGTTTCTCTATGCAGAGTTTGTATAACTCCTAGACCAGTACAGGTCTGATGTCATTAACCATGTGTATTTCCAATTAACCCAAGATTAATGTACATTTTCATTAAGTATCTTGGGAGTTCTTGACTCCATCTCTTTGTTTTTCGACAATTTCGACCTATTCTACATTGAAAAATCCTAGAGTGGTATAGCCCCGAAGTGATGTGGCACTTCGTGCATTTTGGTCACAAATAGAAAAAAAAATGACATTTGAGATAATTTGTAAAAGGGAAAGACAAATAAACTATCCAACTCAACTAAATTTCACAATATTATTTATGAAAAATGTTTTTTTGGTACATACCAAGGATATTATAGTGATGGGTTTTCCTATTGACTACATATTATTTAAAATGTTGACTACAAATTTATGGTGTTTTCTAATGTTTAACATTGTTTATTTGAATTTTTGTAATCTTAAAAAAAGTTTAAATCATTTTCGTGATTACATATTAGTTAACATGTTGAGTGCAAATTTATGGTTTTTTCCAATGTTTAATGTTGTTTTATTGAATTTTGTATATTTTTTTTAAATTAAATCATTTTCCTATACATCTATTGATAGATGAATTGAACCTCTTTCTACGAGAATTTAAGAGGCTCTTTAATCCATAATTAAAAATGAAGGATTAGGTTTTTTTTCATTGCCCACTACTTCCATTTAAATAAAACCTAGACTCTATTGCGACATCTGCAGCTTTAGCTCCTTACATTTTACATGCAAGGATAATTTGTGATAGGGTGTCATATTCAAATATAAAACTTTGTTGAGCATGTTTCCAACATATTCTGACACATGTATGAATTTATAAATGACACAGTTTTGATGCCACTAGCCCTCTAAAAAAGACAACAAATGAGTGGACATATACAACATGGCAACTTAGTTTATTATTTGGTGTTTCCAACATATTCCGACACATGTATGAATTTATAAATGACACAGTTTTGTGGCCACTAGCCCTCTAAAAAAAACAACAAATGAATGGACATATACAACATGGTAACTTAGTTTATTATTTGGAAGGGACTACGCTACCATGCAACACTTGTTTAAATCGTAAACATTAAATTTTGCTAGCTTATAGAAAGTACACACTTTCATCAATAAGATGACATGGTTTGTGAAAGCATTCTCCAAATAGTAATCAATGTTGTATATTTTAAAATATATGTTTATTATTTAAATATCTTTAAATTTAATGATAAATGGCAATTTAATATTAATGGCTTTGGCTTTGTTATAAGCTTATTTTTATTTTTAAAGTGATTTTTAAAGTGATGGTAAATATTTTCGAGATAATCACTTTAACTTAAGTTATAAAAAATAAATGTCCTTAAATATATTGTCGGGGCCCATGTCATCATCAAAACTTTATTTTTATTTTTAAGGTGATGGTAAATATTTTCGAGATAAGTTTAACTTAGGTCATATTAAAAGATGTCCTTAAGAATATTGTCGAAGTCCATGTCATCATCAAACCTCTCAGCAACATGGTTTTTGTAATCTCTCTCAATGCCCTTTGGAACTTCCATGCACACGGTATTTGTAATATCACTCAAGTCCATTTAGGATTTGGATCTTTTTCCCACATCCACCTTATGTAATGGGAACAAATAATACTTGCAATGTTGCACGAAAAACCTGTAGGTGCTTTCTAGAATTGTGTATTCTGCATTTTTTTATTTCTTTTCATTTGGTATTAGTTCCAAGGTGTTAGGAACAAGGTTTTTTTAATTTAAAATTTGCTTGAGTGGGAGCTTGCCCATAAGCAAATATTGTTGCAAGGAAATTATGAACACATCCATATTAGAAATGAAAAAGATTAATGACACTAAGTTTGAGTTGTGGAAACTAAAGGTGGAATATATTATCATAGATAGAGAACTATGGATTTCAATATCTCGAACCAAATGAGGGGGGAACATTGGTTGATATTGTTTCCCCTATCACGGACAAGGTGAGAAGACCAAAATCTATCCAGTGTAATATTTGTTAATATTTTAGAATGAATTTTACCGTATGAATGAGATATCTTCTTGGTTATTGATGACCATCACCAAGAATTCATCCACCCATAGTGGTTATTTATTCTTGCATATTTATTGTTGTTAGAACATGTGTTTGAAGGATGATTCTTCTTTCCACAATTACTCTATTGTTGTTACAAAAAGATGAAGATCAAAGCACCAATTTTCCATGTAGCCAACTCGCTAACAATATTGACATATAGAAATTTTCTCTTGAACTAGAGCAAGTGAACTAGAGCAAGTGAATGTAAACTTTTGTGAAGTAGTCAAACACTTTGAAACTGGATGGTTTAAAATAATATTATGAAAAGTGACTTCCTTTCAGTATCTAATACCGGTTTTATGTTTGTTATTTCTGATTTATTCCCGACGTCCCATGATCCTCTTAGAAAGAGAAGAACTGCATGTGCATTTGAATCCGGAGATGTCTGATTGAGTTGTCGTTGCACTCGTTGTTGATCTAAATCGGCATCATCATCTTCTCCATATTCCAAAAGAGGGTTATGAATAGGGACTAGCTCAAAATGTTGTCCGTGCATCATGAAGAAGATGAGTCTAAGTTTGTAGTTACAACAGACTGCAAAAATTATTTATCAATTGTGGTTGTATTGTCCATAATTAACTCTAATACATAATTAGGAATTCTTGCAGCTCCACCCTTAGAGTGTGCAATACAACCAACAAATACACAGAAACATAAAAATAAAAGGTGCCGGTTTCTATGGAAAATACAACCGATTAGAGAAGAAACAAAAGTAAACTTAGCAAAACAATATTTGCTAGTATACCTTGATTCTTGAGTTGTATTGACTCCTTGTCTCCTCAGATGTGCTTGTACACGATCAAGTGAACTCTATTCTCACAACGATTGTTCAAAGCATCAATGAGCTATCATCACAAGGTTTTGTTGTTCAAGATTTTGTGCTCTTACTTAAACGGTGTACAGAAAAACGGCAGCAGTAGTACCATCACAAGCTTGCATCGGTGCTTGAATGCGCACAAATTGAGATCAAAATCGAATTTGTGGTTGAAACATAGACGTTGAACGGATAAACCTCCCGAGCTCTGAATTGATGGCTGGGAATCGAACCCATATGACCACTTTCTCCAGTCGGACTTCTCAAGCTACAATCAGCTACAATATTTTCCGACTCACTTGTGCAATCCACAGATACCGACTACTGAAGCGCAGAACGGGGATGCGTTGGGAGGAATAAATTTGAAGAGATAGGAAATGAATGTATTGTTCGTTTCTCACACATAGAAAGGGATAATCGGGTGTGAAGCTCGGAAATCTTAATTGGAAATCTTCCTAGATGCACACTGTCGGGTGTACAAATACATCTTAGCACTGTAATCTGGTAGGAATTATCTATGAAAGGAAAATAAACCAAACAAGAAGTTGTCAATAGCCGCAACGAAATATAATATTGAGGATGATTCATCGATTCGAGATGACAGAAAAAACTGTCAAGCTTCGGAAAACAACCACATCAGCTCTGAACAAGCTGAGTGCAGATTAAAAAAGATCAATCTTCCTGGAATGCTTGAAATGGGAAGCGTAAACCATGACAAATTTAGGGTTTGTATTTGGACACGAGCACAAAAAATGCGAGCGAAGACAAAATTATCGAGCCGCTCTTGTAAAATTTCATGCATTCAATTCAATTCTGGAGAGTATTCTGAATCCATGCATGCAGCTCTCACATTCTTCTTCCGTCACGATATTTTCAATTTTTTCAGCAACTTTTTTTTCAGTATGGCATTTATTTCCACGTAAGTATTTTCCTCGCAGTTTCAACCACGATATCTTCCTAATAGCCAATAGGCACAATAGTCTCCATTCTGCGCCCATATCCTTTCCGAGATCACTGATCTGTGAAGGATCGAAGGGATTGTTCGTGTAGCAAACTTGAAGGATAGTTGTCGTCGTTGGAATTAATGCAATCCTCGCCATATGGAAACCCCAGTTCAATTCTCATGGGTCGTCTTAGTTACCTAATTGTGCTAATTCTATTCGAGGTTGGGGATGTGGTTCACAGTTTTAACTGGTTCAACTCCCATGGCATCGCCTGTCTGACCTATTGGAAATACCGATATTTGGATGGATCCGTTTCCTATGATTTTTATCTCCTTCCTTTGGACGCCTCTGATTTTTGTTGTATACCTCTATAAGTAAAATGGTGGCAAGCTAGAATTAATAGTGGGGAAACTTTGCAGATATTCCACAAGCTAAAATGATTGGCAAAGGATATCAAAACCGATGAAGGGGCCAATAAAAGGACATGCATCTACTGTAGGGTGACTTTCAGGTGCCAGACATATACCAGAGAGAGATAAACTATTTGGAACTGAGAATTATGCAGAGAATGCATACGTCAGTCTAAGAGAGAGACGCATAGGGAAAAATGGAAACCCTAACGATTTTGCATAACAGAGATGAGGGCGTTTTTGTGCGTGGAGACAGTCTTGCAGGAAAATGATGGCAGTCTGCAGATGGCAGTCGACAGATAGAGGTCAGAGAATGTGCTCCCAAGACAGATTGGCAGGAAGAGGATGGCAGAAAAACATTTCTGTATGAGGGAGACAAATCTCCGACTGAGAATGGCAGAGCACGCTAACATGTAGAGGGATGCCAAGAATAATCAGAGATGCAGGGTTGCAAGGGATGTTTCTGCACCACGAAATGAAATTCCATAGAAATAATATGAAAAACTACCATATACTAAGTCGGGCCTAAGAATCAAGGTCGCTCTGATACCATTGTAAGAATAGGGAAGCAATATAAGTGTTAGTTGCATTTATTAATCAATATGATACATATCCAAGGTCTCTTGGACTCCCAATGATGGTTCATGTAATGTGACATTTCATATTCCTAGTGAGAATAACCCTTAACTGATTAAGTTTTCAATAGTGTCCATGGCCCCTTAACTGATTAAGTTTTCAATAGTGTCCATGGCAGTAGACATTTTTGAGTATTCATTAACAAAGATGTAAATAGTTCTCTACCATATTTAAGAACCAGATAATTTAATTTTCAGAATTTCAATCTTACACCCAACTCAGAAGCACATGAAAGCTAGCCGTTTCCACCAATCGTAGACAAATCCATAATGGACTCCTCCCCTATATGGATTATGATACCACTATGAATAAGCATGAATAATTAACTCTAAAAATTATATTCAAACCAATTCCGGTTTGTTTCTTGATGATAGAGCAACATTAAAGCACTCACATACTTGCCCCCACACAACACAACGAGCACTTCTTTCTCTAATGTCTAGTACCTCAGAAATTACTCATTCTCGTGCTATTCATGTTATATTCAAGAAATATGCATAAAAATATAATGAGATTTATCCGTCTAAATTCCTATGCATGCATCAATACAGAATAAATCAAAGCGAGCAAGAGCCAAAGGAGACAAGTGCTATTCATGTTATATTCAAGAAATATGCATAAAAATATAATGAGATTTATCAGTCTAAATTCCTATGCATGCATCAATACAGAATAAATCAAAGAGATCAAGAGCCAAAGGAGACAAAAGAACGAGACGTGTATTTACGTGGTAAAACTCCAATGTGGGGAAGCATCCACGTAAGTTGGTTTTTGTATTCCTCAGGTAAACTCTATATATTACAAGAGAAATCCTCCATATGGATTACATCACACTCCATTTCACTCTCCTTCACCTATATTATATATGAGAGCGTGATGGAAAGAGAATTCAAACTCAACTTATCTTCATAGTTCCAAAAATATGGGGGAGATAACTTACTATCTTTTAGGAAATGATGGCTTATATTGAGGATGATCGAGGTGGATATAGGTGGCCACCCACCTCTTCCAACTGACTCACATATAATTTTCATCTTGGCAGTATTTTTCTATCTTTTTGGGTCCTAAACTTCAAGGGCTGTTTTGAGGCCCTAAATTTTCTTTTTTGGGCTCGCCAGAGTTATAGTGTGATGGAAAAATGGGTACTCCTTGGATAGACCTTTCCAACGGAATATCGTGCGCCTAAAACAAAGATCGTATGCAAAAGCTATGACCCCAAGAAGTTGATGTATTAACTTACCGCATCGGGCCCACATGACTTTTATCGCTTCATCTCCTAGGGTTATGTTTTTGGATGTCTATGGTTTTTTAGTTACTACTTGATTCTAAAAAGGCATGGATGCGTCATTGTAATGTGCTCAGGTGAATGGAAATAGCTCTCACATCTCTTCTCAGGTATTAGCTACCACCATTCGAGAAAGATTGTTTCATTCTGCATTTTATAGTTTCAACAAATTTGTTTATTGAATAGAAGTCAAGTTTCATTGTATTTCTATTATTGTTCACTATATCTCTATGTTAATATTATAGATCTATGTTTCATTTTGTTTTTCTCATAAACATGGATCAGTGGTATCAGAGTGGTCTACTCTTCATTTGTTTTGTTGTGCATGTCCCCAATGAGGTCAGGGTATAAGTAGTTGGGAATCGAACCAGTTGAGCCTTGGCAAGATCAACCTCACCAAACCCGACGACTGGCCATGGGGGAAGAAAAGAGAGACAATGGGGAAGGATATCCCTTCAAATTGTTTCTCGAGGAATCCCTGAGGAAATAGAGGAACTAGATGATGGATAATTTTGTGCCAATCCTTCGAAGACCGCCAAAAGGTGATGCATCTTACTCAAGCGGGGGTGCCATTCCCTTCAAGGTAGAGATCTATTTTGGTGTTCCTATATTTGAAGGTCGGAGAGATGTGGATTTTGTAGAAAAATGGTTAAACCTTCTAGAAGGGTATTTTTCCATCCATAACTTTCTTGATAAAGAAAATATTACAATTGTGCTCCTTAAGGTCCTCCCCCAATTCAAAGATTGGTGGGAGAATTTATGTGAGCAAAAGGCAATAGAGGAATATCCATTATTTGTAGTTGTACCCACTTGGGGTTATTTCGAGGATGTTATTAAGGAAAAATACTACCTTGTTGGAAGTTATGATGACTTATATACAAGATGGACCACACTATGGCAATAAAGGGACCAAACAATGCTAGAGTTCACCAATGTATTCCATACCTTGTGCACAAGGATGGGTATCAAACACTCTGAGCGACATATGGTGCTCAAATACCATAATAGTATGGATAGATACATCCTGACATAAATGGATTTTCTATACATCTAGTCCTTCGTAAGGGCCTACGGACATGCTTTCAAAATCGTGGAGAAGCTTAAATAAAAGGTGGTAGTTTGGGTTTGTGAATCCCTCATAGAAGAAGTAGGGAAAAGGTATCCCCAACCCACAAAACAAAGGATAGAGAAAGGACGGATAGCCTCAAGACAACCAGTCTAAGCTACAAAAAAGTAAGGACAATGGAAAGACAAAGAAAGACACTTGAAATTGCTGCGAGTTCTATAAGAACCCCTTGCATAACATCATTGAATGCGGCTCAAAGAAGTCATTGGTGGTTGAGGTGAAATACTATGAACTAGATGTGGGTTCTCACTCTGAGTCAGAACCAGGAAAAAGCAGACATGTCATTGATGCAAAATCGAATGCCATTATTTCTATCGCCAAGATCAAGCTCAATGAACCTAGTGAACTAGAGGAAGGCGAGCACCTCTTTCATTCATAGATGTGAGTGAAGGCTACTCCATTACACTTAATCATTGATAGAGGTAGTCAAAAGAACCTCATATCAGTGAAGGTCGTCAACTAGTTGGCTCTGCTGACAACACCGCACCCACATTCATACAACATCGGATGACTCTGCCAAGGAAGACATCTCCATGTCATCCAATAATGCCATATACCCTACGACATCAAACCCTTCAAAGATGAGGTATTGTGTGATGTCACCCCCCTTGAATTTTGTGATGTTATTTTGGGCTAACCTTATTTATGGAAACGTCATGTTGTATATGAGTCTAGGCCTCTTAGTGTTATTATTAGTTTGGACAGGAAATTGTACAAGATACCTGAGGTAGTCCCACCTACTGTCATTTCCTTGATCTCTACCAAGCAATGAAGTAAGGTCATCTCTGAGAATAAAAAGTTTTTCTTCTTTGTGATTTATGTTCAAAGTGACGAAAAGGTTGTGGCAACATCCATGGCCTTTGTGGCAGGTCTCTCCATGCAACAAAAGAAAGTGGATAAGGTCGTGTAATAATACAAAGAAATCTTCTCCTCACCCACTAGGTTACCTCTGCACTGTAAGGTCAAGTATTCAATTGATATGACCTGTGGCGCATTGCTACCCAATGGGCCAGTCTATCGTTGCTCTTTGTCAGAAAATAAGGAAATCAAGTGCTAGATCCAAGAGCTACTGAAAAAGGGACACATATGACCAATATCATCACCTTTTGGAAGCCTAATCGTGCTCGTGTAGAAGAGAGACAGGACCTGATGAATTTACATTGATTATTGGGCCGTAAATAAATTCATGGTCAGGAACCAATACCCAATTCCTTTAATTGATGATCTCCTTAACAAGATCAAGGGGGGGAAATAATTCAATAAGATTGATATAAAGTCTGTATATGACCATGTCACAATAGAGCAGACCGATGTATGGAAGACTACCTTCAAGTCCAAAAAATGTATTTTTGAATGGTTGGTCATGCCCTTTGGCTTGACATATGCCCCATCAAATTTCATGATAATGACAGACAATATCTTTTGGCCTTTCAAAATTATTTTTTGGTGGTGTATTTGGATGATATATTCATATTCAACAAGAGTTTGGAAGAACACTTGCAACATATTCAACAGGTTTTGCACACTCTACAACAACACAAGATATATGCAATTTTGGAAAAATGCTCCTTTGGTATGAACAAGTTACAATACCTAGGCTACATTGTTGATGAGAATGGGGTACATGTTGATCCAACCAAGATTCATGTCATTCGTGACTAGATAGATCTGACCACACTCACTAAGATTCATATCTTCTTATGCCTTACCAATTTCTATCGCATGTTCATGTTGGGATTCTCCCACATTGCATGGACCCTTAGCAATGTGACCAGGGTGGTGGAAAGGAAAATTTTGTGTGGGGCCAGTCACAAAATAAATCATTTGACGATTTGAAGCACTTCTTATGCTCAACCCCAGTGCTCTCATTATGCATCCTACAACATCCTTTTGAGATAAAGACATATGCTTCAAACTATTTTGTGGATGCATTTCTCTCTGAACATAGACATCATGTGGCCTATATTAGTGAGAAACTATTAGATATCGTCTGTAAGTACCCCACTTATGACAAAAAATGTACTCCATTGTACAAGCCTACTTCCAGTGGAGGAATTACACTCTTGGGAAGTAGACAATCATCCACACTGATCATAAGCCTCCGCAATTCATGCAGACACAAGGTAAATTTCATAATGACCCCCATCATAATTGTTCTATATACTTGTACGAGTTCCATATCAACATCAATTATAAGACAAGGGCCACCAACCATTTCATTGACTTCCTTTATCGACCTCCAGTTGCATCACTAACTCTACTAGATAGATCTTCACTTCACCGCTATCTACCATATGTTGGACACAAACACATGTGTCATTGATTTCCATATTCATGATGGGTTGTTCTGCCATCTGGGCCATCTTTGTGTCCCATCATAGGAGTGAGTGAAGTTGATTTGAGAACCTCACTACACTCGGGTGGTAGCATACTTCGGCGTAGAAAAGACAGTGGCAATGCTACAACAACATTTCTATTGGAAAAACCTTCTATAGGATATCAGGTAGTATAACAGGCTTTGCATGACCTACACCATTTCCAAAATGGTCATTAAGAAACAAGGCATGTACACCCCTTTGGCCACTCTTGATAGGCCCTAAAAATGCATCTCGATGGACTACATGTCGGGCCTTCCTTCAATCAAGAAGGGAAATGACTGTGTTTTTGTGGTTGTTGATTGATTTTCCAGGATGGTGATTCTGGCCGCTTGCAAGAAGAGAATGAGAGTGAAGGCCACTACCAAGATATTCTTCAAACAAGTGTGGGTCCATTTTTGGATAATAAAAACGATCATATTATATTGGCATAGTCAGTTCCTCGGCACATTCTGGTCAAGAATTTGGTCATGGATGGACACCAAGCTCACAAAATTCACTTCCTCCCACCCCCAAATAGATGGCCAAACTGAGGTTGTCAACGAGATGATCATGCATATTTTTTTCATGTACAATTCCAAGCGCCTACGCACATGGGATAAGAGTCTTACCTATGTTCAAAACAATTACAATAGATCCATACATATCTCAACTGACCTGATCTAGGTGGATATCGGTGGCCACCCACCTTTTTCGACTGGCTCAAAACAATTTTCTGGTAAATTTGGCAATTTACTATTTTTAGCAGTTTTTAACTTCTGGGGCCATTTTGAGGGCCCAAATGAAGGTTTTTCGAGATCAGGGTTCTCAATGATATTTTAAGTCATGATTGAGCCCCCAAAGTGAATCTCCTTGATGATACCTTTCTAGTGAGCTATCATACTCCTAAAGTGGAGTTTGTATGCAAAATTTACGACCCCGAAAAGTTGATGTACTAACTTAACCAAACGGGGCCCACATGACTTTTGGTGCTTCATCTCCTAGGGTTAGCTTTTTGGATGTATAGGACTTTCAAAATTCCTATTTATTCTAAAAATGCCTTCAAAGCCTCATTGTAATCATCTTCTTGCAAATGCGAGTAGCCGTCACATCTCTTCTCAGAGATAAGATGCCACCATTCTAACGAGTCTTTCACTCTGTATTTTTACAGTCTCTGTACATTTATTTCATTAATATAAATCGTGTATTACTGTATCTCTGTTTTTATGGTTGCATCTCTGATATATTTTTGTTATATTATTGCATAGATGCGATATCTCTGTGCATTTTGTTCATATATCTCCACTCTCATTTCGTGTCGAAACTAATCCATATCATGACCACAACCCCTTTCAAGTGGGGATGGGATTTCAACCATTGGGTCCCATGGATGTTGCACCACCCCTTGTGTCCACACAGGAAGAATAATCGTATGTTCAAACCAAAGTTAACAAAGCCACTCTGTTCATTGAGTGAATCTGGCACATCCTCCAATAGTTTCATGATATTTTACATAAGTCCAATACCAAGTACGAGTAGCGCCATGATCAACATCGGGTGCCCCACAAGTTTCAGGTGGGAGATAAATTTTGGTTGCATTTGCAGAAAGAATGCATTACAAGACCCCATTGAAAGCTTCATCTACTCTGCTATGGACCTAACACCAACACCAAGGTTTTGGGTGAAAATGATTTTGAGATCAACATTCCCCCCTTCCTTGGCTTGGAGATAATGTTTAATGTGGACCTCCTTCATTCATACTTTCCACCATTATTAGACAGTTCAGAGATAACAAAAGAGTTAACATCGACAAATCTCAAACCTAACTACATGGAACATGAATCCACTGATCATATCATGAACACACAGGTCAAGGGATCTTTCCATTATAATCTTAATCTTTATTTTGTTGTCAAAGCGTGGCAACTCCTACACCAAGGAAAGTGGCTCACCTGAGGCAAAATTTAGGAGAAATTTCCTCATCTGATGGGGGGAGTCAATGCAATGCATACCATTTCTTAATAAGTAGGGAATATCGATCCAGGTGGATATCAGTGGCAACCCACCTCTTCCAACCGGCTCACATATATTTTTCATATTGGTAGTTTTTTTCTATCTTTTCGGATCCTAAAATTATGGGGTCGTTTTGAGTCCCTAAACAACATTTTTTGAGCCTACTGTAGTCTAGATGCAAAATAAGTTAGAGTGTGATGGTAAAATATGTATTCCTTGAATATACATTTCCAACGGGCTATCGTGTGCCTAGAAAAAAGCTCGTATGAAAAAGTTACAACACCGGGAAGTTCGTGTACCAACTTACCCCATCGAGGCCCAGATAAATTTTGGCGCTTCATCTCCTAGGGTTATATTTTTGGATTTATAGGATTTTTTTATTACTACTTGATGCTAAAAAGGCCTAGAATCCTCATTGTAATGTGCTAAGGCGAATGCATGTAGCTTCCACATCTCTTCTTAGAGATTAGCTACCTCCATTCGAGCAAGATTGTTTCATTCTGCATTTTATAGTTTCCATAGATTTTTTTATTGAATGGAAGTTAATTTTCATTGTATCTCTGTTATTTTTCAATGTATATCCATGTTAATGTGATAGATATATGTTTCATTTTGTTTCACTCATAAATCTGGATCAGAGGAATTTTCTTCCTCCACTTCTTTTAACTCATTTTTCTCTGAAGTTCAAATTTTAAATTGGTGAGGGTTCAAGGTAACTTAGGATAGATTTTTTAGGCATAATCTACCCTTAAAATCCCTCACTTTTCCTCTCTTGGGGTATCATAGAACCTATAGGATCTTAAGCTCAATAGGACTTGGTCATTTTTATTAATTGCAAAAGTAAAATACTTACAATATTCAAGAGAGTAAAATAAAGATATTAGAATAATTATTGTATGAACCTTTTGTGTTCTATGCTATATTCAAAGGACAACCTAGTGATGTCCATTGTAATCCCTCTGAATGCATTGGTGCTTGATGAGGTTTTGGATTATTTACTCTCAGGGGAGGTGAGGCAGAATTCCTCTGAATCCACTAATGAGTCTTTGGTTGTTCGTGGAAGATCAAAGGAGAAAGGAAAGAGGAGAGAAAAGGGTAGGTACAAATCCTATGGGAGACATAAGTCTTCTGGATTGTTAAAGGAAAAATGTTGGAACTATGTCAAGGTTAGTCATTTCAAAAGGTACTACAAGGAAGAGAAGAAGAATAATAAAAAGTAAGATATTGATTTTGATGATGAGTCTAAGAAATATTCTCAAAAGGATGGTGGATATTCCTTTGTTGTATCTTTGGCAACCTATGTAGAACAATGTGCATGTTTGATACACCTTTGATCTTTTTTCCATATGAATTCCTATTGGTACTAGTTTTTGATGTATGAGAAATATGATGGTGGGGTGGTATACCTTGGTGATGGCTCTCCTCTTATAATTTTTGATTGTGGCATAGTCTTGATCAGATTCCCTAATGGTAAAGTAAAGGGGATTAATGGAGTTTTTCACATTCCATGTTTCACATGAAACCCACTATATATGAGAACACTTAATGATGTGGGTGTGCAGGTTGGTTTCTTTGAGAAAGGGTGCAAGATGGTCCCAGGAGTTAAGGTAGTTTCTAAGAATGTTCATGTGGGAACTTTGTTCCATCTTGATGTGTGCATTGTTGAGTGTACTAGTTTTTAAATTTTTGCAGTAGGGATATCCATACGATCTACACCTTCAAAATCATAAGCACACCAAACCTCCTATAGAAGCTCTTTCTTCAAACAACAAGTTGCCTTTAGAAAATAAATGTTATGGAACCAAATATTTGACCATATAGGCGATAAAGGCTTACGAGCATTGAAAAACAACAATCTTGTCGATGGATTGAATGATTGTACTCTTGAATTTGATTTATGAGATCATTTCATATATGGAAAAAAAACCATGTTCAATTTTATTCTAGTTCTTGCAAATTTTAATCTAGTTACTTCTATTTATAAGGATTGTATTATGTAACATTCATTGATGTTTATTCTAGAAGGACATGGGTTTATTTTCCTAGAACTTTTTTTGAGGTTTTTATTCGGTTTAAGGAGTTTAAAGATATCTTGGAAAATTAGACATCTAGGAAGATTAAGGCATTGACAACTAATAATGGTAGTGAGTTTTGTTCCGTAGAGTTTGATAATTTTTTTGAGGAGAATGGAATTCAAATGCATAAGAAAAATCCATATACCCATTAGAAGAACAGATTTGTAGAAAGAATGGATAGAACGTTGATGGAGAGAGCCATGAGTATTCTTAGTGGAGTCGACTTTGAGAATAAGTTCTGGGCATTACAAGTTTCTAATACATGTTACTTGATTATATTGTCTCCCACATCAACTCTTGTTGATAATACCCAAACGGAGGTGTAGATGGGTAAGAATCCCTCACTTTGATGTCTTTGTGTTTTTGGTTGTGAGGCATATGCTCATGTGCTAGAGAAGAAGCAATCTAAGTTGGATAAAAAGGTAGTGAATTCATCAACTATGGTGTTGGTGTGAAAGGGTACAAGTTTTTGGATCATGTGGATGGAAATTTTTTATATATAAGAAAATTTATTTTCAGAAAAGTTAAGACTTCTCCCACAATGGTGTAGCTAGAAGAGTATGAGAAGAAGTTAGTGTTTCAACTACCACCCAATAATAAGAAATTTAAACAAAAAAATGAACAATAATTTTATGATGGACCTTATGAGAAAGAGGGTTTAGAGAGATTGAAAGAGGAGGAAGACAATGTCGACGAGTCTGAATGTCCTGTCAAGTAGGTAAGGGAGAATGTCCAATGGCAGGTCCCAATTAGACATACTCTCATTTGGGGTGGCATTTTCGACTATTATATGGGCCTCGTTTCCACTCAGAATTAAAAGAAGAAAGAGGGGAAATACAATGGAATGCCCCCCAAATAATTCTAGTTAATCCTAAGACTAATCTAACTAAAATAAAACTAATCCAATCTAACAAAGTTTGACCTATACTAGAAGCAAAACTAATAGATAAGCACATCTTAAAATGATACTTGGACAACATAATTAGTTCATGAAAGAAAAAGTATTTTATATCAATAATATTCCAGACATCATCTAAAATATTTGAAGAGAAGATATGGAACATCATCCCTGCACTCATTAGAAA
Organism: Picea glauca; assembly: GCA_000966675.3. NCBI lineage: Eukaryota > Viridiplantae > Streptophyta > Pinopsida > Pinales > Pinaceae > Picea > Picea glauca. Next base: position 170,489 of record JZKD02S1822632.1, read on the forward strand.
TCACAACAAAATAATAATTCTAGATAATAAGCACATAAAGTGTTCACATGATCAATACCGAGAAAAGTTAAACCACAAATACAAGTGTTGAATAGTCCCACAAGCATTTCCAAAAACTTATGACTTCAAAATGTCATATGCTCTTTATTAACTTAGAAGTAATAGTACAATCTTTCATTACAAAGGGGAAAAGTCCCCTATTACATTCAACGAGCTCTCTTTTATAAAACAAGAGAGAGACTCTTCAACTCTCATGGTTATTCATTTCATTTCCCCCCATGAGAGTTACAAATGGAATATGAAGAGATCCTTGGGTGGTTACATTCACCCTATGGTTGTTTACAAATGATATCTATTTCAAAATATTATTCACTCCACATGTTGTCTTCGTTTCCAGAATTTCTACAGTCATTCTAGGTGTTTCTGGATTTGGCTTGTTGAATGCGATAAATTTGGATTCTTATCCTCTGTCTCATATTTCTATTGAGATATTGTTGTCTATATTTCATAGTTTGTAGCTTGAGATATAGTTATTTGAAGTCTACATAGTCGGTTCTTCAACTTAATTTCAGTTCCACCTGGTTTTTTCATGTTTGGAGTATTTATGCTCTCAGTACTCCATCACATTCGATCCCATCCTGTTCTTCTCTTACTCAAATTTCCAATGACCTATCTTGGGCCTAATTTTGTTTCCCACGTAAGTCTGGATATGGCTTCCTAAAGTGTGCACATTCATTTATGCCCCTAAATTTGTGGTATTTTTTTTATTTTTATTTTTGATGTCTTTTGCGACCTTTCTGGCCTGTAGACCTCCAATTCATTCTTATGTCTGACACCTTTCCAATGAGGTATCAAAGACCTAGTTTGGACACATGTAGAAAAAGTAATCCTCGTTTACATATTGTTTCCCAACAACCATCAATTTAACTTGTGGGTGAATCTGGATCGTTGATCTTCAACATCGAAAAATGAGTCTCACATGCATAAGACAGTTCATGAAATAACAATCTAAATGGTCTGGCCCCTATGAATCATTTGAATGAGAATCTGAGCGAGCATGGAACCTATGGCTCATAGTTTAATTTCAGCTAATTTCCCTTCTTTTTAAAAAAATTAAAAGAATAATTAAAAAATAAAATAAAAATAAAAATTAGTTACATTATTTACAATTATTAACAAAAAATAAAAGAAATGATTACTTCTAATACTATGTAAAAATTAAAGAAAAATAAAATTAAACCCATGAACTATTAACTTTGATGAGGAAACAGATGTGTTTAACCATTAAGACCATTCAAATTGTTTATTCATTTATCATACGAAAAACTATTAATCCATAAAAATTAAAATTGAAAATAATAAAATAAATAATATCAAATAAATAAAACTGCAAATAAAATAGAATAAAAACAAAAATTAAGTAACCAAATAAAATAAAAATAAAAAAATATACAAATATACAAAAATAAAAATAAAATAAAAATAAAACAAAATAAAAAATACAAAAATAATAATAAAATAAAGAAATAATAATAAAAATAAAATAAAGAAATAATAATAAAAATAAAAATAAAAAATTATATATTGTTTCCCCTCCAAGGTATCGTCATCGAGGAATGCACACCCCAGCTCACCAACTAATTCTCTACTTCCCCCGATGACGACCACTTATCTCTGATCACCACACTCTATTCCCATGTCGCAATAATGTCCTTCAAACATTAATGCATGACACTTATAAAAATATTAAATAATACTTAAAAGGGGGTACACTCTTCAAGGGTGAATTTAAAAATATTTTAATAACAATTAAAGCACATCGTCATCGGGGTTTTACTTTTAGGCTCATACTCCACTCAAAACAATTCCCCGACGACGATCATCATCTTAGACTCCCAACGTCCACTGAAGACTCCTCACATGATAATGCATGTATTTTTTTTGTTTTATTTTTTAAATAATAATAAAAAATATATAAAAAAGGTGCACGACTTCCAAGTGAAAATTAAATAATATTTTAAATTCATTCAAGGTTTGGTCGTGGATTTTTTAAGGTAGGTGAAGTTATGTTGAATCTTCTTATGGGTTAATAATAATAATAATAATAATAATCTATTTTTAAAGTCACGACCAAGCCACACTAAAATGGTGTATGAAACCTCCTTGTTTGTGGGACAAGGGAGCCCCCTCCCGCAGTAATTTGATTGGTAAAGTCTACAGAGGTATACATACCCTACCTCCTTTTTTGTATTCTTTATAATTAATATTCAAATAAAATGTGTTTATGATATACATTTTAAGGCATTGAAAATAACAAAAAAAAAAATTCAATGAGGATAATATTGTTCTCATGCCATTGGGGGAGGGTGGGAAGAAATTTCTAAAAGATAGGAAATCCTTAAAAAAAAAGGGAATCCTTCCTAAAATATAGGAAATGATCAATAATCGGACCTGATTTAGTACATGATGTTTCTGGTGATGTTAGTACGTGATGTTAGTACGTGATGTTTCTGGTGTGTGAGGGGGAATAAAAAGTTAAGAACAATGTATGTACATGTTAGGGTTTAGTAAAAAAGGAAAAATAAATTACAATTACAAATTGAAGAAATTAAAATTAAAATAATGAAAGTCAAAATTAAAATGAATATATATATACATATATATATATATATGTGTGTGTGTGTATTGCATCCTAGGTCTTAATTAAATGGTTTGTTTATTTAGTGAAAATTAGTTTATCCCCACAAAAAAAAATATAATGCCATGTACGATGTTTAATGTGAATAAATGTTTCCCTTAGGTAAAAGAAAATACTATAAATAATAGTAAGGGAAAACCATGGGAAAATAAAAATAAAGAATTTACAAAAATAAAATAAAAATTAATAAAAATAAAATGTATGCAAAAATATTTATAAAATAACAAAAAATAAAATTATATTATATTAAATTACAAGTTAGAAAATTAAGCCCAAATTTCATGAGTCTAAGTTGGACGCCCCCTTGTGGTTCCACTGGTTAAGCTTCTGCACTTGGGGGGTGTAATTTAAAAAAAAAAACGTATAGGGTAGGCTTTGATAAACCAGGGATCATGGAGAGGAGTGAGGCATATGGTGACCAAGTATGTGGCGATTAAGTTGCGACGAAGGGAAAGCGGTGAAAGGGAAATGATGATTCTTCATGTGACAATTTAATGTTGCAAGATACAACGAGTAGAAACATGACATCAACTCCAACCAAGCGCACATCAAAAGTTAATCCACTCAATATACACATATCAGAGGGAATACATGCTTTGATCGTGAGGAGGAGGAATCGGCTAGGTCGAGGAAAAGGTATTTACATTATTCCATCATGCATGAGAAAAATATATAAGAGGCATCAAGTGATGATGCAACAAGGATTCACAACTAGGAAGTTGAATGGACCTATGGAGTGGATTTTGGCGAGAGGTAAGACCAAGAGAGGACCAAGTATCAACCAATGTGAAGAGGTTCAAGGACAGGCTTGCAAAGAAGGTAGGTATGACAACCTTAGGGGCTTCAAACCTCGAGGAAACCACAGGTAAAGGTAATATGTTTCCCAATAAGAAGAATTGAGGAAATAATCAAGGTCAAATTTGTCTAAGAGGATCAAGAGATTCCCACATAGGCCTCTCAAGGATTGAGTGGGCATGCGAATGAAGCATCTTGACAAACCTGCTCCTATAAAATAGAAGTTTGATATGAACCATGTGATCAAAAGAAGACTCGTCAATATATAAATAGTCTAATCCATGAATTTAATCGAATTTTGAAGAGAGTGTTAGTTTTATTCAAGGATAACATGGTGGTCATAGATGAATGTACTGAAACTACATTTTTCAAGTATCAATGCAAAACAAGGATCAACAATTATGTAATTTAGACATAGAGTTCAAAACATGTGTGTAGAATCTGCCTGTGAAAGCATAAAAATGAAAACATGAAGCAGGGTCATGAGAGGAAGAAGAAGCATAGTTTGAATTAGTCAATCAAGAGATGCAATATAAAATCAAACCTATCAGCCACATAAGATCACCAACATTTCAGAATCAACAAAAAATCCAAAGATGACATGTCAATTCCACCCCACAAATGTCAATGAAACATTGTTAGCACTGGAAGTCACCCTCGGATTGCATTGAAGGTAAGCCCAGTACCCATCGGATTTTACGTCACGGGTTGGTTTTAAAGAGGTCAAATGAGAACGGGCTCAACACAATATTGTTTTAACTCAGAAAAAGGGACCGACATGTACAAACAGGTGAGGTCTTCATCAACTTTAGTCAGTAATTTGAGCTTAAGTGTGAGCAGAGGGAAGAATTGGTGGGAGAGGTGAATGATACTACTATGGGCATCGAGCCTTCCAACAGATCGGAGAGGAAAATATCAAACTCAAGAGAAATCTTGAGATCAAACTTCAGACACTGAAATATGGTGCAAGCAACACAATCAAAACACCAGAATAGTCAAACTTCCATTATCCTAAAACTATAACAACTCGACTAGATCTTCCATGCCCGAGCTATTCAGGGTAAGAAGGGAAAAGATAACACTCGAAACTGATTAAAACTAGTCGTGATTCCATTGTGATCAAACCTACATCACAACAACATAACTACCCTCAACTGGATCATCCATGCCCGACTGTTATAACACAACTGCTACATAGAAATGGAAAGGAAGATGACTTTCATTAAACAAGAAGTCTCAAATACAAATACATAACCAAAAGAACTAGAGCTTCATTAAAACTTTACAATACGGGAGCCTAGCTCAACCATGGACCTCGAAAAAATATCAAAATGGCTCCTATATACTCATAACAATTCGCCACTAGCAGTAGAGGTGTGCTCGAGTCTTTGCATTCAAGGATTTATGGTTGCATATTCTTTGACAAATTGTGCATGCAATATTCTATCAAACGCGAGGTTCTGTCAGATGCAATCATGTTTCAGAAGGGACTTGCAGAAGAGTCGACTTGCTGACGATCCTTATGGCTTTCCATTTGAGGAGTGAGATGAGGTTTCACCAACCTTTCTCACCTTCATTAACTATCTTCATCAGGATCAGAACGACCCAAGTCAAATCTGCACCTGGATAATGTAGCATCGTCTCCCTACTCTTTTCCATATGGATCTTTGTTGGATACTTTCCCAGACAGTCGACAGGGGGACTTGGATGAAGGTGAGGGAAGCTGGTGAGATTATGGCTTAGACTCGTAGGCTTCACCGAACGAGCGATGTCCATGTGGAATGGTGTGGTAGCATAGAGGTGACTAGGAGGCATGGGCACCAATATGTGGGAAGCTAAGGTGTAAAGGTGCAAGGATGATGCAGGGAAGGGAGACGATGTGGAATCAAGGGGGAGAGGATGCGGTGTCAGAAGAAGAAACTGTGGTGGCAGGGAGAAGTGGGGACGACAACACAGGTGGAGGTAATGTGTGAGACAAATTTCAGGAAGCGAGAGGAAAAAGTGAAAAAGGAGATGTGATAATGAGAGAGGGAGATGCGCGCGGGGATGTGAGTGGGGGACAGGTGTAGGTGGGAGCGAGTCATGGTATCGAGAGGTGGTAAGAGGTTTATTTCAGAGGGGGGGTAGTGGTAAGTGGTTTAGTGCACGGGTGGGGGGGGTCCTAGTTGTTGATGAGGAGGTGACATGTTTGTGTGGGGCCTGCACTGAAAAACCACTAACTTGGACCCCCCCCCCCGTTAAAGGAAGGAGGTTGGTGGGGGTACAATATCAAATTGGGACTATAGATATGAGCGTGCCAAGATCGGTCGCCCAGATCTACGTGCTCCATAGCATGATGCGCCCAAACCATTGGGCCACAAATGGACTTAGGTTAAAATTTATTTGGTGGGTTTTTAAGCCCCTTTTCTCGCATTTTTTAACCCAGGGTTATCTCCCCCTTACAAATATGTGTGCTAACATTAGGCTCCATGGGGGATAGAGTCCTCCCTGCCAGGTTCTAAGAACTCCTTTTGCAGCTCCAGTGCCTTAGTGTTGGGTTGTGGAGTCATGCTCTGATATATGTCGAAGACCACATACTAACAAATTAAACTACCTTTCTTACAAACATAAAGAAAACACACCTACTCTTGATGGAGATTATTTATGTACAACACCTAAGCTAACTAAATTTTACAAAGGGCTAGGTGAAAGTGGACTTCCACCAGAGCCAATAAAGTAACACCGTAACTGAAAAATTTCTTACTCTGTCACTGATTAATAAAAAATAATGAAATTGTGATAGCAGATTGATTACATTTTTTAGCGGTCCTCCTAGTGTTGAAGGAAAGATAAAGATTGGAGGTTTTAACATTTGGAAAAACTGCCACTCCATGTATTCCACTACAGGGTCGTAAAATAGGTGAAAAAACTTATTGAGTTGGTAACAAACAACATGCTCTGCCTTACAACTACCTAGCTCTAGTTGAATTTCTATGGAGAGCATAGGTGAGTGAAAGATTGATGCAGTCTATTGATCCCCTTCCTCGTTGTCTACTCCAATAACACCATCTCGCTGAGGGCAAGAAAACTCCTCAACATGTTGCTTAGTGTTTTTTGTGGGCCCAGGATGGCTAATTTCTACACAATTCTTTTCCTTAATATATAAGGAAAATTTTTCTGTAGGATGCTCTTGAAAATCCTTAATATCCACCTTGGAATCTGATTCATAGTTGTCATACACAGGTTGGCTACTCCCTAGGTCGACAAGATGTGAGGTAGGGATGTTCTCTTCTTAAGGCTCCCAACAGGAGACAAGCTTCTCATTTGTCTGTTCCACTTCTTCTTCATGGATTTCCAAAGGATCATAGTCATAATCATCATACAAAGGAACCATACTACGAGGTTCCAAAGGAGACATGATAAAAAAAAATTCTTCATCATCTGCGCTGGGATATCCCTGAAAAGTTGTTTTTTCTTAGTCCTTGCTTGAGATCACTTCTTCATCATAAGCAGGGCTTCCAAGAACATTTGTTTTAAAAAATAGAATATCCACTACATTTTCTTCATAAGAGAAGCAAGCATGATCTACCTTCAATTCCTCTATCCTGGAAGGAAGTGCTCCTACCATCTTCACCAACTCACTCAATGCATATCATTCATCCTTAGAGCCTTTATATTCCTCACAACAACTATGACAAATTAACTCAGAGGAATAATGTGTTTAACAATTCTTATTCAAAGATGCTTGAAATTGTTCCAGGCATGAGATGCTAGCAGGGGGCAAGGAGTGATACCACTCACAAGCATCTCCTGCTAGTGAGAACATGAACATATTTAATAATACATCCTCATGATGTATTTCCCATTGGTGCATGAGTTCATGAAACTCACAGAGATGTTGGGAAGGGTTGTCATCTTTATGATCTTTAAATATAGAAAAAAAATCAACCCACTCATCAATAGTAGGAACATTGTTGGGAAAACCAGGAACAACAGAGAAGTTAAAAAGAGCAAACCTTTGAGCGATAATTTTTTCCATTTCAGACTAGTGGAGTCACCAATCGATCCTTTAACCATGGATTCACTAGGTGAATTATATATAGCCTAAGTGTGTCTGGTCTTTGTTCACCATCAAAGACCATATTGGATCATTGTGTTCTCTTAGCGGGATTCAAGTGTAGCCAGATGGCATCCACATTGAAACAGTGGAGTCTCTAGGTGAAAGTGCAATCTTCAATGGTTCTGATATCTGATGCACCTTCAGAATCATAATCTCATTGTCATTCTATCCTAGGGAAAGGTATTCATTTTGTTCCCCGGCAATGACACCAGAAATGTTAGAACTAGAAGTCACCCTCAGATTGCATCGAAGGTAAGCCCAGTACCCATCAGAGTTTTATGTCACAGGTTGGTTTTAAAGAGGTAAAATGGGCACATGATCAAGACAATATCATTTTAACTCTGAAAATAGGGACCGACATGTACAAACAGGTGAGGTCTTATTCAACTTCACTCAGTAAGTTGAGCTTAAGTGTGAGAAGAGGGAATACTTCGTGAGAGAGGTGAATGAGACTACTATGGGAATCAGGCCTTCCAGTAGCTTAGAGAGGAAAATCTCAAACTCAAGAGAAATCTTCAGATCAAACTTCAGACACTGAAATATGGTGCAAGCAACACAATCACAATAATAGAATAGTCAAACCTTCATTATCCTGCAACTATAACAACTCGATTGGATCTTCCTTTCCCGAGCCATTCAATATAAGAAGGGAAAAGATAGCATATGAAACTGATTAAAACTGGTCGTGATGCCAGTGTGATCAAACCTACATCACAATAGCATAACTACCCTCGACTCTATCATCCATGCCCGAGTGTTCTAGCACAACTATTACAGAGAAATGGAAAGGAAGATGAATTTCATTAAGAAATAAGTCTCAAATACATATACATAACCAAAAGAACCATAGCTTCATTAAAACATTACAATAAAGGATCCTAGCTACATCATCGACCTCGAAAAAATATCAAAATGGCTCCTATATACTTAAAACAATTCACCACTAACAATAGAGGCGTGCTCGAGTATTGTAATTCAAGGCTTTACGTCTACATGTTCTCTGGCAAACTACACATGCATTCTTTTGTCAAACCTGAGAATCTGTTAGATGCAATTGTGTTTCAGAAGGGACCTGTAGAAGAGTCAACTTGTTGACTGTCCTTCTAGATTTCCATTTAAGGAGTCAGATGAGGTTTCACCAACCTTCCTCACATTCATTAAATGTCTTCATCGAGGTCAGGATGACCCAAGTCAACTCTGCACCTGGATAATGTGGCAGCCTCTCCCTTCTCTTTTCCATTTGGATCTTTTTTGGATGCTTGCCTAGACAGCCGACAGGCGGATGTGGATGAAGGCGAGGGGAGATGGTGAGATGATGGGGTAGACTTGAATGATTCAAGGAATGAGTGATGGCCATGTGGAATGGTGTGGAGATAGAGCGGTGATTGGGAGGCGTGGGTGCCAATACGTGGGAAGTTGAGGTGTAAAGCTCTAGAGAATATGCGGCGAAGGTAGAGGGCGTGGAAGTAGGGGGGAGAGGATGCGATGGAAGAAGCATATACTGTGGTGGCAGGGAGAAGTGGGGATGGAAGCATAGGTGGATTCGATATGGGAGACATATTTCGGGAAGCGAGAGGCGAAAGTGAAAAGGGAGATGTGAAAGTGAGAGAGGGACAGGTGTGCGGGGATGTGAGTAGGGGACAGGTGTAGGCGGGAGCGAGTGGTGGTATCAGGAGGCGTTAAGAGGTTTATCTTGGAAGGGGGGCAGTAGTACTAAGTGGTTTAACATGGGGTGGGGTCCGAGTTGACAAGGAGGTGCCACGTTAGTGGGGGACCCGCAACTAAAAACCACTAACTTGAACCCCCCGTTAAAGGAAGAAGATCAGGGGGGTCCAATATCGATTCGAGACCGTAGATCTGAAGGTGCCAATATCGGCCGCCCGTATCTCTGCACTCCTTACCATGACGCCCCCAAACCATCGGGCCATGCATAGACTTAGGTTAAAATGTATTTGGTGGGTTTTTATGCCCTTTTTACTCGCTTTTTTTCACCCAAGGCTCATCTCCTTAGGGAAACACCCCCTTACAAATATATTTGCTAACAAACATCATAATTTATTAAGCATCACAAAGACATTTGAAATCATCATATTACAAGGAATAATCAACACCAATCACATAAGTTCATCAATAAAGATTAAACACCACACTCCCTTAATGTAGGAAAAGAGATATCATTAGGCTCAAGTAGTAGAGGATTAGGCAATATGTTTGAAAATTTAGTAGGGGGGGGGGCTTTCCTTTCGCTTGTAAAACAAAAATAAAAATGGGGGTTGTTTTGTCCAAAACAAATGGTGACACACCCAAAGAACTAGTTATCTATGTCAATAGAAGTCTAAGGTATATACTTTAGATATGAGTTTTAAATATAAGATCAACAGGATTGTAGACAATTTTCCAATAGTCATGGGTACCACAATGATGCCAAAAATATCAAAGAGATAACCAAATATTTATGGTACTTGTAATCTAACCCACCTTTTTCAAAGAGACAAATAGTGAGATAAAAAAATTTGTTGATTGAACACTTAATATTCATTTTGGTTTGACCATGGGTTTTAACTTTTATTAACAATAAAACATCTACATAAGTTTGGTCGTCGTATCTCTTTTTCTAGCATTTCTTTGCTGCCAGCGAGTGTTCATATCCCTGATGAAGTTTCCTCGACACCATGGAAGCATGGCCCCACTACCAACATGTGTCCAGATCCCCGACAACTTTACTTGAACTTCTCACACTATTAATAACTCTTTCAACTTTCCTTTTGTTTCAAAATATCCTCACTCTTTTAGATTTGTATATAGACATGCATATGCTCATAGGGTGTGAATAAAGAAGGGTAATATGAGAGTTTATTTGATTTACTAAGTAGATTCCATGCATTTTAGTTTAATCCACAGGTCTCCCCAAAAACCATCATAGTGTTGGCCATTTTATTAATGTGAAGTGAATGGATATCAAAGAAAAAGGTAGATAGATACTTTCCTATACTTATGAATTACCATGGTACGCTCAGAAGGAACATGTGTTCCACCACAACTATAATTCCATACTCACAGTTACTAACATCATGAATGCACATTCAAATAGAGCATCCCATGCATTTATGACTTGTAAAAATTTCTTCAGCATGTGACCATGATTGGACAAAACCCTCACCAAAATTTTAAAGAGTAATCCTCAAGGTAGACTGAGAATTGAAATCAACTTAGGGAACATACCAACATTCAAATTAAAAAAAAGGAAAAAATATGTACAAGAAAAAAAAAAGTCAGAAAATTGAGTCGAATTAGATGCCAATTCATGAAAAAGAAGGTTAATCTAAGAGAGGTCTAAATCTAGAATGCCAGTCATCCAGAAAGAATGAAAATTGTATAGGAAATAAGAGTAGAACCCATCAACAAGAAAAAAATATTGTGCAACAACAGTGAAAGCTCAAAAAGTAATCCAAGGCCTAAATCAGTCATGAAACACTAACAATTCAACATCAAAACCAATGAAAATATTCCCAAAGTTTCTGATATGAAATGAAAGACAAAAAATGTTACTAGAATTCATAATCTAGAGGAAAACATTTTGTAACAAAACTCCCAAATCCAATTTTCACATACACTTTCTTTCATTCGGTGCAACAAAACAATCTTCTAGGAATCTAACAAAATGGGTTAATGTAGATGTTCAATAAAAACGAATTTTGAAAAAACCAATTACATGAAACATTCCACAAAACCATAATCTCTTAAGATTTTGTGACATAAGCAACTCCTTTGCAAACTTGAAAGAAATTAATTTCTCAAAAAAAAATACATTTCATATTGTTGACCAAAGTGTCATTTCCTCTTTGCTATAAAATATAATCGTTAGCCACATATATTTGGTAATTAAATCTAGTAAGGGAAAGAGGAAAAATCATAGTTGTGGAGGTCATCAAAATAGTCATTAAAATGACTCCAATTATCGACTAGATCAAAAATAAAAAATGAATACATGAATGAGGCTATATCTTTGATCAATTGTTGGGTTGGTGAAAAAACGTCCCAAAGGAATATGAGTGGTCAGGTTTATATTATCACTTCCCTACGTTTCTTTCTTTGAATAAAAGAATCTTGGGATGTTGGTTGCGTAGGCCATTTCCCCAACTTGCATAACAAAAGAGAGTTGTGTGATCAACTTTTAGACATTTTGGGAAGAAATCTTCCTCTTAATGACTAACTTATTAAAATGAAATTAAACTAAAAATAAATATAAAGGTCAAATTTAAAACTAATCCTAAGCAAAGAATGCTAATCTTAAACTAAGTGGGCTTTCATAGAACTTATGCAAATGCCAATGTTGTCATCAAATATTCATTTGTTTTTCATTCAATCAAATATCACAACCTTCTTCCTGAGATATGAACACTATGTTCTCCTCCACAAATATTTTCTTTAACATGAGGGTTAGTGTCATTGATTGTTGTGACATTTGGATCTCTAGACATAATTTATTTTTCCTGGAGTCAGAATCAATTAAATTAAGAAAACAAGACTATAAGACTTCAATCCGATCTATCTTCTAAAGTCACCAATCCATAAAAAAGCCTTATTCATAAAAATATGATTCAAATATAATCAACATTTCACCCCAAGGTATGTGTTTCCAAATATTATTAACAACAATGTTGTTAAACATGGTATGATCATATTTGAGCCTTGTGAGAGGCAAGATGAAATTATCATGAGAAGGGAGCAATTAAGATATTTTCATAAGAAGCAAGCAATCTGATATCACATCTTAGATGGTTTGATCCCCCCATCATAAATGAAATATAGAATTAAAAATCATAAATGAATTAAATGACTAAATCCTGATTTATAATGAGTTAAAGTTTAGCATGATGGGAAAGACATTAAAACTGATATCTTTAGTCTCCCAAGAGTTTCCCAAGTAGAGAAAGCATGAATTTCACTTCCTTGAGATTACATGCTGCATAGAATGTAGAGAAATGAAATGGAAAATAAGAGTGTGTAGCTTGTCTCTCTACTAGCTTGCTTTCTGTTAAAAATCATAAGACACATAATCCATAAAACAAAATTAGGAATCTCATGAGTACAAGGGATGAAATAGAATATATTTGAAACTATCCCAAACAATGGTTATCTTCCTGATTATGAATAGACTGATTTTGGGTCCAATGAATGTTGAAGAGTGTGGGGCTCAACATATTGACGAGTTACAACCCACAAGGAATAAACATTTTGAAAATTACTATTATGGATAAAAATAAAAATAAATGATGAAGATTTGAAATTGAAATCTTAGATGTTGCATTGACATATCCCATAAAGATACTTCCAACTCCCAAACATTTGAATTGATACAACATGAGATAAGTATATAGTTCTGAGCCATGATAAAAAATCATATTATTCAAGAATGTAACGATAATGAGTGACCTAAAATAATCAAACCCAAAGGATGAAAATATATTATTCAAGAAAATATGAGGTCCGAAAATCCTTTGAATTGACAATGCTAAGATTGAGTCTTTGGTCAATCAGTGGATTGAGGAGTAAAAATATAGATTCCCAACTAATTTTCTGAAAAATATCAGCAAAGATATTTAAATAACCATGTTGTCCATAAATGTCAAAACATGCATCTAGGTGATGTGAATGAATATTCCTTGCTCTCGTGTATAAGAGGAAACATGGGTGAATAAAGTTGCAAGGTAAACGATAAATTCCTCACTGAAAAATTGACTTAATGGAGCATAAGACATGTGCATCCAATGCCCAAAAATTAAAACTAAAATTATTGTAAGAAGATAACTGAAAAGAAATTAAAATCAACTAAGCTCGTCACACTGAAAAGGTCTGGATAGAAAAATCATTTTGTATGAAAGTGATCAAAGAAAAGAGTGAACGTGAGATAAATTATTTGAACAACTCCAAATCGAAAATAATCATGCAAAGAAACTCCAAAATAATCATGCAAATAAATGCAATTAATTGGAGTAGTTTCAATCTCAAATCGATAGAATTAGTCACTCAAACTTTGATTTTACTGTGTCTACGACAACAAGCAAAATTTTCCATATTAGAATTATGTGGATATGAGTATGGGACAAATCTGAGTGTCCATTTTCATTACAAGAGAGAATGAACAATATCCTTTATAAAATAGCCCACTTTTGAGATAACCATATGCTTGAAGAATGATCTTCATAAAATCAATGATCTGAAAATTACCCACACATAGAAAAAATTGAGAATAAGATGAAGTAAATTTTTCCCATTTATAAAATTAAAATTAAAAATTGATTGACGGAAAAAATTAGTGGCCAAGCCTTATATTTCTTTCCATCTTGGATGAGAAATTCATTCATTGTTTAGGGAATGGTAAACAAATAGAAAGGGAAAAAAAAAAATTTAAACAAACTAGAAAACAACGTTGAACTATGCAAAGGAAAGACCCTAGCCTCTTCTACCCTACTCCTATTATGTGCTACAATGGCTAAAAATGAACTATGTAAAGTTGCAATGCCAATGTATCCATCCATATAATCCCAAGATTGCACAAACATATTCATCATAAAATATTATAAACAAAGATTGGAATAGAAATAGAGTAAAAGTGGGAAAAAATAGAACATAATAAAATCTATTCATCATATTAGATATGTGAATGTAATAATTCATGAGAACCTTATAGGAATATGATTCCTCCAACCATGCTTCAAATATATCATAAAATATGTCATTACTACCATAGAATGGATGGAGGGAGTTCATGGGAAAGTGACATACCAAATGAGAACTATGCATAGAAAATGTGTGATGTGTTCTCAATGAGAGAATATTCATGGTGATAAAGGTGTTTACCCCTAAAAAAAAACCAAAATAATGAGGGCATGGAATAACCATCGGTGTAGAATGAAGTGCCTCATTATCTTGGAAATCCTCCATGGACTCACACTTCAAGTAACCATCAAATTGAGATAGACTAGTGGAATCGAATGATAAACATGGGCTATTACCCACTGTTGTATAAGACAAATCCTCAAGACAATTGTGGAATTCACTAGCATCCACAATATTAACTAAACGGATACTTGAACAAGAAGAATATCTACTATTCCAAAATGAATATGAAATATAATCAAACTTGGCATGATATACATTTTCTACAATGTTTCCTTCATCCATAGAAAAAGGTTGGCAAGTCTTGGCTTTGATTACTTCATCGGAATATGTCTTATCCTCTCTATCTTCCACATACACATTTCCCTAATCAATTATTTCAAAAATGCTAAGGCCCATTGAGTTCATTTAAATTGTATGGTGGGTGATTTCCTACAAAGTAGAATCATTAAAGAGATTAGGATACAAATAATAATAAGTGGAATAATTAAGAGAATTAAAATATTTTGTTGAACATAAAATATTTTCAAAAATTGGCTCTTTGAATGGTAGTCCCTCATTTTTAAGGACATCAATGATTGTTTGTGGATCGGTAGGCTCCACACTAGAAATGTTTTCACAATAAACATGTTTCTCATAATGGTGTCCCTCTCCCTTGCAAAAATTGGATTGCTATTATAAAAGAGGTATGTCTTGTATGTTTATTTCTTCTCCTAAAGTGGAAATATCATTGTGGTTGTCTTTCTCCTCCACAATATGAGTGTCTGAAATATCTTACAAAACATATTCATGGTTAGAAGAGAAAAGTAAGTCACAGGAATCATTAGAATAAGAAGGTTCAAATAATAATCCACCAATAGTAGGAAAACATTCTTTCTCCATGTCAGTTACACTAGGAGAATGTGTAGCAACAAGACAATCTAAATCAAAATAAATTAATTCCACTTTATCCATGTGTAACAAAGAATTCATTTCATGAATGTCCATATTTTCTTCATTAATAAAGTGAGCAACATTTAAATTTCGCTCCATATATTTATCTTCCATTCCTTGTGATGAAAAAGATGATGTAGGAAAATGGGAACCTAACATAACCATCGGTGTAACCCAAAGTGTCCTATTATCAACCGAAAAATCCACCTCTTGGTAAACTATAGAAAAATATGAACTTGAATTTACACAAGAGGCATATTTTTCGTCACAAGTAAAGAAAGGGGAATGGAGTGGTGAGAGGATACATATGCTTCTTCCAAAAAATAAGTCTTTCTCTCATCTATATCCACCAAAGTAAAGAATTTTTCGAACATATTAATTCCAATTAAGCCATTGGTATTTTCAACATTTTCATTTAAATCCAAATCATCATGCAAAGTAACATTAAAACATGATTTATATCCTTCATCCAATGGCTCAAATATTTTATTAGTAAGAGAAGCTAAACATGAAATCAAATCATTGTTAGAGGGCCTATCATCCAAAGGAAACCTATAGCAAAGATGAGTAATTCCGATAACAAAATCTTTAAGATATTCATCTTCCTTCTTCTTAAGCTCTGAAATTTCTTCACACAATTTATCATAATCATGATTCTCAAAAGAATGAAAAAACTCACACATAAATTGTTTCCATGTGTGAATAGAGGAGACCGACAAAGTATCGCACCATCTCTTAACCTAGC
>JZKD02S1822632.1:201978-227940 GCA_000966675.3 Picea glauca
TGATACCTCTTAACTCAATTTCTTTTCCTTCCAATGAAAATTTCATGAAAAGTTCTTGAAAATTAAAAGCCACTGTTCCTAATGATTGTAACCATTGGATTCCTAGTAAAACATCAACACCACCCATGGGTATAGAAATAATTGGACTATTCATTACATATTCCCCCATAGTAAGATTGATCTTATTGCATTTTCCTGAGCAATTAATAGTTCCTCCATCTACAATCAATTCTTGAAACTCTGGCGCTGGATATACAAAGAAATTGAGAGCTTTGGCTAATTTATAGTGAATGGAATTATGAGTACTGCCAGAATCAATTAGGACTATTACCTTTTTCTTTTCGATGTATCCTTCGATCTTGAGGGTTTGAGGAGTGATAATTCTAGCCAATGCATTACACGATATAGTGGGAGTCAACTCTTCAGAAGAAATTGCTTCTATGTTTTCTTCTTGAGATGGTTCTTCTTCTTCTTCTTCTTCCTCTTCAGAATCTATGTAGAATAATTTCTTCTCACCACACTTATGTCCCTTACTCTACTTGTTGTCACAATTAAAGCATAAAACTTTTTCTTTTCTTTCCTCCAATTGTTGAGGTGTCAACCTTGTAGGTTGAGGTGTTTTAGAAGAAGGAGCATTATTCTCTCTATAGATGTTAGAATTGGTCCTTCTAGTATCCATAGCCATATTTTTACTTTCAACATTTCTTGCCACCTTAAATGCATTCTCCAATGATTTGGGTTCCCAAAGTTGAACCTCATGTTGAATACTATCCTTTAAAGTTCCTATGAATACATCAATCAAGTGCTCATATGGAATACATGTTACCTTTATATTCAATCTTTGGAAGTTCTCAATGTGCTTAGTAACTGAACCCTTTTACTTGAGATTTATCAATTGGCTAAAGAAGGTATTGCTCCTTGTATCTTCATAGTGTGCTATCATTTCTTCCATGAAAATTGTCCAAGTGACGAGTAATTTGAGAGAACAAGTCCATCGATACCATACAAATTGATTGGGTTCTATATATAAATAAGAAATTCATACCTTTTGTGTATGTGGCACATTATGTAGATCAAAGAATTGCTCCATCTGAAGTATCCATGTGATTGGGTCCTTGCAATCAAACTTCCTCATATCGATCTTAGGAACGTGGTTGGTCTTCAACCCAAAGTTGGAGTTTCTCCATTCTTGATTCACCTTCCTTGTGTCATCATAATGAATTTCATGGGATACATTTTCACTTTCAAGTGTCCTCTTTATTACGAAATTTTTCAATCCTTCCATGATCGTCCCTTTTAAACCATCCATCTTAGTATCCAACTTAGCTTCCATTGAATCCATCATCTCTTGTAGTTCATCTTTGGTTACTGTGTTCTTTTGTAAATAATTTATGTCCCTACCCATTTCTTCACCTTCATCAAGAGTCGAGGTAGGATTGTCTGGAGGCTTATTTGGTGTAGAAGTTCCCTTTTTTGGTGGAATGTTGGCCAAGTATCACATTAAACCTTGATTTTGAGGTGGTTCTGCTAGACAATCTTCCTTTTATTGTATCTCCAAAATTTTTTCCCTTCTGAGTATGAAATTTTATTTTTTGTAGGTCTCTGATATTTCTTCTCTTCAATGCCATGGGTATAATAAAAATTGTATGTGCCAAGTGGAATTTACGGTAACTTCCTCGCAACTTGCTGATTTTTGGCCTTTCCAGGAGACCTCACTTGTATAGCATGCCTTGCACAACATAATTGATATAGAATTATGAAACTCATACCAGAACTACTATGGGTTGTCCACTATCCAATGCAACTAGTCTCACTCAATTTGGATACTCTAGGAATAATTTATGATTTTTTTACCTGGAACACCTGCTTGAGACTAGTCAATAGGACTAGTCAGATACCCTATCTTCCTAAGGGAGTATATACAAATATAAAATGAACCAGAAGCTTAAATTGCTACCAAAGATACCTTACTAATTTTTGAGAATATCCTTTGGCGTTTTGGGTCTGAAACGTTATCGAAAAAAAATTATAGCGAAAATTACACAATGACTCAATTCAGGATGATTCCAGAACCCTGTCTTACAAAGGCTTTATCTCCGAAATTATAAGGCCTTGGGAGATGAAATTTTAACCCAACGTACCTTGCTTTGTCTACTAAATATCTTCCAAGCCGTTCCTTCTGAACCATAGTAGAAAAAATGTTATAGAAAAAATTCCACGGTCTCTCAGATGTAGCAGTGAAACCCCAAGACCTTGAGCTCTGATACCATATGTTGAGAACCAAATATAAATATAGCATAGAAAAACCTCAAAATATGTACTCAACACCTTGAAAAAGAGATAATTTCAGATAATAATCCTTTTTGAGGGGGCAACCTCCTTTTTGCCCCACATAAATGTTCAAGTACAAGATGATTCGAAATAAAAATGTCTCCTTGGTATATATAGGAGACTAGGAGGTATAATTACAACTAATGAATAAAGATGACATAAATAAAATCACATTATTAATGGAATATGCCCCAATTAAGGGGTAATGAGACAATATTAGGGCTGAACACTTTCTCGTCCAATTGATATCTTGAAAATATATGAGTTATTATCCATGGGTGTATTTTTTATGTATATTAATGGATTGTGCTATCTAATGTGATAACCTTTTATATTATCACCATATGTTTGATTTTCTTGTTTGTTGAGAACTAGTTGAATGTATATAGATTTGGGTTCAAGTGCTCAATGGTGGACTTCATTAAACATCTGGGTGAGGTAGGCCTCTTTCTTATCTCGCTTTCATATTGGTTTATATAGCATGCTTTTGGGATACAGTTGATTTCTACATTCTTTTCCATCTGGTGTTGTTTACCCTAGCCATAGAGAGATTTTCCTTATAACAGAATTGGCGGCCGTACTGGGGATTAAATCTTCTTTTTTAGGGTTTGGAGCACTTTTCTCCTTAGATTGCTCTCATTTATTTTATGTTTCTTGTCGCATCACTGCTTGACAAATACTGTTTACTCTGAGTCTGAGTTTTCAACCTTTCTCCCTTGCCTAGCCTTGTTTTGAAACATATACACAATTTTCTCCCTGACAGTTGCATACATATGCAGGCTGTCCCACTGCAAGTTGTGTATATATGCTATGTTTTCCCAAAAAGTCACGTACATCAGTTCTTCTTTCTTTTTTTCTTGGTCTGGTGATTGTTGGGTGGGATTTGATGTTTTTTGAGCCTTTTTGGGTCTCTCTAGTGCTTGTTAAGTGTTTTTCGGATGACAAGAAATCTATCTTTGGTTGAATTTATGGGAAGAGTCTTTTTCATCACCTTTTCATTATTTATTGTCCTTGTAAATTGGGTTGAGTGTTTTGTTTCTTGGTATCCTTCTTGAGTTATCTCTTTTTATACACAGTAGGATTATACATCAAGTTACTTTTCAGTCCATGCATTTTCATTTTTATTATATTGAAAATACAAAAAAATAGTCATTTTTCATTTCTTGGCACATTTTGTCTTTTGAGTCCTTGTCATTAGCTTAGTGCATATAGTGAAAGATTGGATTTTTACATTAGAATTGCATAGTTGAAATTGAAACTTGCATTTGTTATTAGAAGCATATCATTCATTGAAAGTTAAGGTTACGACATTGCATTATTTTCATATTTACTTCTCTTGCAGAGTCATAACACCATGAGTTTCACTACCAAACATTTTTGAGTAATCATGGCCACTAAAATTAACGCTATAATTTAAAATTGATTAGTGACGATTTTATTTTCAAGGATGCACAAACTAGCTTAGGATTTAGTGCCTTGGAATAGGATTTTGTGAGTAAACTTCTCCAAGGAAATTAAATCAACATATCTGTCTGATTCAGAGAGTGGAGAAATCCATTTTATAATTGGTAAGATCAAGAGGATCTGCTCACACTCGATTTAATCATGAGGTCACGTGAAGTCGGTTGAAGGGATATCCCCTGACACCTTCCTAGTGTCAGAGATATTTCTGGGGATTTATTTGTATCTAGAGATCTTGTTAGTTCTTTTACCTCCCTGAGAGGCGATGCTTTCTAGTTTTTTGGCTTTGCTACCCTTCCCATACGGTGGACCTGACTTACAAATTCTCCCATGTGCATCGATTATGCAGTAGTTTATTAGTTTCTTGACTTAGGTGTCTCATAGGTTACTTGCAGGGGTTATTCTGCAGGTACCCTGGGTCAGATAAGGGTCGGACAACAAACAAACTTTATGGAGGATTACCTCTCTAGGGGATCTGACGGACTGGTTTTTAAGCCCACGAGGGCCCTTATAATTGATTATGTTACCTATGATCTTTAGCTAGGAGTCTCAGGACCGTCTTGGGCAAGACATACCTTCTTTAGGGAGGAAATCCAATCAACCACTTTACCCCATTTGTATGCATATTGTCCATTTGATTTTTGGTGTGCTATTTGATTACTAGTTGGCCTTAGGATATATTTTTTATCTTTAGAATTGTAAGTCATCGTGGAGTCAGACCAGCCTCCCCACCAGTCCCGTCGCTTATTACAATTACCATCAGATTTCGAGTCTTTTCCTTCTAAAAGGCGTAGAGTTATTAAGCGTGGTACACACACATCCACTATTCAGAATTTTGATTCTACAAGGATGATTACTCAACCTAGTCTTCATAACACTAGGATCCCTTCGACTCCCACACCCACTATACTTAATGACACCCCTTCGACTCATGAAACCTCAATAGTTGTAGTGTCATAGGAACCTATCATTACTATGGATCGACCTATAGTAAATGCTCAAGTACTGCCTCAAACCCTTTTGGGTCTCTTGGTCACTCACCGGGCTATAATGTTCAGTCCATCTCTATGGATTCTAGTCCTTTTTCTTATGGTATGGCCAACTTTATGTCGCAGTTTTCGAACACCATCCCAATTGTTGGCCTTAATGCTAGCATTAGGCTTGGGGGCACTACACCTCCTTACATTCCTTTTTTGTTTGGTGGGTCTCAAATCCCTCAAATAACTCCTAATATGGGAGACTTCCCTATGTTTAACCCCGGGTCCAATCCTCCTGCTTCTGGGTGGAACAACCAACTTGGTGGACAAGCTTCGGTTCAAGTTTTTTCCTATAATCCTACCTACTCAGTGGAGATTTAAACGAATACATTTGGCATGACAAATCCACCTCTATCCTCCAGATTCCCACCCAGAGGACATCAAATTCACTCTTTGGGCAACCCCCAACCCAGATCCAATCTAGTTGGGGGCAATTTTAATAACCCCCAATAGATCATTCCTACTAGAATGATTCCCAACCAACCTTTTATGAATGTGCCTGGAGGAGGGCCTTATAATATTGAACAGTACCATGGTGCTTACCAGAACCCTGGATGGGCTACAATTCCTCAAGCATAATCTTTCTCAGGAGCATGGGGCGAGATGTTGCAACCCTGTCTCCCTTTTCTGGCCACGCTTAATCTATAAGAATTCTCTAATTTAATGATTGACCCTATGAGTCATGATCCTACATGGACCCCCGTCCTCACCAAGATTCCTTTGTACATCCCGAATTTTGAGGGTAATAATGGAGAGGATCCCAATGATCGCGTCACTACCTTTCACCTTTGGTGCTCATCGAATTCCCTTAATGACATTTCTATTCGATTAAGATTATTTCAATGCACCCTCATTGGAGTTGCTAAAAAATGGTATATTGAGCTACCTAGGGGGGCATATGGGACTTTTAGTCAGTTGGTGTTGGTTTTCCTTAACCACTTCCAGTTTCCCATTCATTGCGATGTTGGCCTAGAATTATTGTCAACTTTATGCCAGGATACCGCCACTCATATCTCGAACCATATCTAGCAGTGGCGTAGAAGGAAGATGTTGATTAAGACCCCTATACCCTCAGCCTTTCTTTTAGAATGGTTCCTTAAGTATTTTCATGCTCCTATATCAAAGGACATTGCTACTTCTAGGGTTACCACTTAGGAAGAAGCGATTTTTAGAGCCCAACAGTTATACTTGATATATTCTCAGTCTGGGATGTTGTACCACCTTCTTCTAGAGGCACCATAGTCAAATTATGACCCTAGACAAAATCCTAGACCTCATTCCGACGACATTGTAGGTATCGCCAATGTAAATTCCACCGACTCGGTGATAAGCCATATGAAAGAGTTATCTCTAAACCAGTTTTCAAGGGGCTAGCTTCATCTGTGTATTCCAACCCCACTTAGTCGACATATGTGCATTATGTGAAATCATCGGCCAACCCAAATGGTAACCAATAAATAGGAGGGAAAAAGAAGAAAGGACGTAATACTCGTAAGGGTGGGACAAATGGTAATAAACCCAAGTACAATGGTAATAATGACAAGACTGATGATAATGTTGGAGAGGGAAAATGAGAAAGATGTAAGGTAATGTTTCCCTATAATATTTGCACAGATGATAACCTTACCCATTTATGCCCCAACCTTGTAGAAGCTATGAGGATTTTTTATTTTTTTCCTGTTGTGCTAAAAAATCCATTCCCATATAACCAACACATGGCCTCAAGCTCCTCAAACATCAGAAATGGAATTGGTGGGAGTCAAAACCCATCCTTGCAAGATGACGATGGTTTCTGTATCAATATGGTCGATGCAAAAGTTCATGTAGCCACTCGATCTCGAGATTATATCTCTTCACAAGCTATTCTTGATCTATAATATCCTCCTCCTCCCTCGGAGATAAACTTGCATATTGAAAAACCAGAGCCACCACCTCATATTCTGAAAGGAGTAATCAAGCACTCTACCGACAATCGAATTGCTAGATCTGCCCAGAACTACTCTATTGTTGAGGACCTAGGTCAAACCCCTTGTGCGATGTCAGCTTTGGAGGTACTCAAGATGTGTCCTTCACAGATGAATGCCTTACTATCTGCTTTAGGAGCTATAGAGCCCGGTGGCTCAAAATTTATCAAGTTTGACGTCACAGATGTGAATCCTCGCTTGCCTTACCATGTGAATTTACAAATCCACGTGGAGTACTCAAAGTATACCATAAAATGCACGATTTTTGATGAAGGCACTGCTACATGTGTGATGTCCCTGATCTATTGGAAAGCTCTCAATTCTCCGACTCTTTCCAAGTCATCGAACATGTTGACTTCTTTTGACGGTCATTCCCTCCGCCCTCACATTATTTTTATTGCCTTTCTGGTCTAGTTACGTGGGAAGATGGTAGAGGTGGAGGTAGAGGCATTTAATGCACCTCTTGATTATAACTTGTTTCTAGGATGCAATTGGACATATTCTATGGTTGTCATCATATCGTTTGTATTTTGTACTCTTTGTTTTCCTCATGAAGGGAAGATCGTGACGATCGACCTGTTATCTTTTACGTACTCTACTCCTAATGCATCTATTGGACTATCGATCCATGTGATAGACAATTCTCAGTCAAAAAGTGAGAATATCGATGTCGGACTGTATTCTTCCCTTATGGGTACCTTTGAATTCACAACACCAATTCACCATGTTTACGCCATGTCCACTAGACCTGCCTCGACAAGGAGGTCCATTCCTTTCTTCACTTCCTATTTTAGTGATTTGTGGACCCTACCTTCCCTGAATTTGTCTTGCGAAGGTTAGTTCCATGGTGGAATGGTCATGCCACTATCAGCAGTAGAGATTGCATATCAAGCTATTCTTGACTCTTCCATTGATCCTGATCTTGTTCCCTAGCTAGAAGAGGAGGACGATCCCATTCTTAGGCCCGTGTGGGCCACTTCGTCGTCTTTTTCACATGATTTCCTCGATGATACTTTTCCTTCGGATGAAGCTATCATCGAAGCCATGAAAGGTTCCGACAAACCTTGGGATGATATGCATCACTGCTCTTATTTTCTCCCAGATCTTGAGAGAATCGAACAATATGACTTTCGATCTACTTTGTGTGAGATAGACGGTCACGCCATAGTTACACTTGATATGCACATAATTTATGCCGAAGAAAACATGGCGAGTATTTATCCTACCTTCACGATCAATATCTCTCATACCCCTAGCAAGGTTGAAAATGTAAATATCAGTGTGGATTGTTCAGCAAAATAAATCTTGATATACACCAAACTCTTCAAGGAATATCGAGACGTATTTTCTTGGTCATATGAAGAGATGCCAGGAATATACCCTCATATTTTCGAACATGAGATTATAACTTATATGGATTCTAAACCTATTCAAAAACATATTAGAGCTGTTAACCCCCAGAAGGCCCCTGATATTAAGGCAGAGGTGGAGAAGCTACGTAATGTTGGCTTCATCTACCCAGTTCCCTTGAATAAATGGGTATCCAATCAAGTTCTTGTGGATAAGAAGCAAGGAACCATCCGTGTATGTATGGAATTTCATTACCTGAACAAGGCCTATCCTAAATACAACTTCTCGACACCTTTCATCAATCAAATCCTCGACGAGTGTACATGAAGTGAAGTATTTTCTTTTATGGGTGGATTTTCAGGGTATAATCAAATTCAAATCAAACCTGAGGATCAACACAAGATGAAATTTATTTGTCCTTTGGGTACCTTTTCTTAGAGGAAAATGCCTTTAGGCCTTAAAAACGTCAGAGAAACCTTCCAATGTTTCATGACTTTCTCTTTTCACGATCTTAAGAACATAGTTGAAGATTACCTTGATGATGTTTCTGCTCACTCTCACAAGAGAGTGGATCACGCTATACACCTTCCACTTGTTTTTCAAAGATGTCATTACTATAGAATCTCATTGAACCCTCCCAAGTGCATCCTTTGCGTTAAGTCTAGTCGTCTTTTGGGATTTCTAATTTCTGAGACCAGGATCATGGTAGATCCACTAAAGGTTTAGGCAATACTTTGATTGCCTCCCCCCCACACGATTAGACAAATTCAGGGTTTACAGGGGAAAGCTAACTTTCTTTGTTGGTTTATAGTGAGTTATACCAATATCACTAAGGGTTTCATGCATCTCTTGAAGAAGGACAACCCTTTTATCTGGGATGAGAGAGCCCAGGAGTCCTTCGATGCTTTAAATAAATCCTTGGTATCGTCGCCTCTGCTAAAGCCTCCTGACTACAGTAGATATTACTTGCTTTATATATCCACGTCTAAAGATACGATTGGTATGGTTCTTGTTCAGGAGGATGATGAGATCCACAAGCACATTGTCTACTATCTTAGTCAAACCTTAGTCGGTCCTGAACTTAATTATTATCACATTGAAAAGCTACCTTTGGTTGTCGTTCACACAGTCCAACATTTGCATCACTATATATTACTTTGTAAGATAGTTGTGGTTCACGACGTCAATCCATTTCAATGCGTCCTTACTAGGCGTGTCATAGGGGGAAAATATAAAAAATGGATTGCCATTTTACAAGAGTTTGATCTAGATTTCGCTTCCGTGAAATCCAAGAAATCACTAGTCTTCATGAAGTTAATATTCGATTTTCTATGATTAGATGAGGATGTCATCCATGTTGATTCATTTTCAGGTGAACACATTTTTCTTGTCTCATCGTCCAACCCCTGGTATGGAGACATTGTTTTCTATATTCAAACATTGAAGTTTCCTCAGCATCTCTCACGAGATGATCGACGACGTGTAAGATACCAAGATAAAAAATATACTATCATCGATGACATGTTGTATCACCGAGGAATAAAAAATATCTTGGGTCATTTTTCAACTCACGGAGAGGTCGAGTCTATCCTGAACGATTTCCATAGTGGGTCTTGTGGTGGTCATCTATCTGGGCTTGCGACAACCCAAAATTATTTGTGACCCAGTTATTTTTGGCCTACGATCTTTAAAGATTTCCTTGAAGAGGTTAAGAAGTGTCACCGCTTCTAGGTGTTCACTCAAAAAATGTGCTCTCATCCAGCCCCTCTTCACCCAGTCATTACCATCGTTCCCTTCACCAAGTTGGGGGTGGAGTTCATGAATTGAAACCCAACTTCAGCTGGGGGGCATCAACACATTGTCGTGTTAGTCGACTACTTTACTAAGTGTGTCGAGGCCATGCTACAGTTAAATATGATGGGAATACTACCTCCTTCTTCATGTTCAATCAATTTATTGCCCATTTTGGTATCCTGAGTAAGATTGTCACTGATCATGGAATTCACTTTCATAACAAAATGATGGAAGAACTAGAATCTAATTTGGGGTTTATACATGGTCATTCTTCTCCTTATTAACCCTAGGAAAATGGACAAGTAGAGGTCGTCAACAAGTCTCTCAAGACCATTTTTCAAAATCCTATCAGTCAAAGTAAGTCTGATTGGCACATCATGCTATATCCCACACTCTAGGGATACCAAACCTCGGTGAAGACCGCCACCAGATTTTCCCCTTTCCAGTTAGTACACAGTGTCGAGTCTATTTTACAGATTGAATGTGAAATCCCTTCTCTTAAGTTGGAATTTGCACTCCTACATGACGCTTCTGATCTCGAATGACACATTGTACACCTAGAGAGTCTTGATGAGCAGTGTTGAGATGCCTCTACGGCTATCAAAGTGAACAAAATACGTGTCAAGGTCCAATATGATAAGTCTGTCTATCCTCGGTTGTATGTTGAGGGTGACTTGGTCCTATTGTATGACCAAGCCAAAGAACCACTAGGGGTAGGCAAGTTTAAACCCATGTGACACGGTACTTATATCATGCGACATGTTCTAGAAAGAGGAGCCTATGAGTTAGAATATTATGAAGAGAATAATTTGGCCGAGCCCATAAACGAGCTCTACTTGAAAAGATATTACGCTTGAGTCCCAATCTTGGAAATAACTCTTTGTATACTAAATGTAATTTAGTGTATATATATTTTCCCTTTCTTTCTGTCTTCATCTTGCTTATCAATTTTTCCCTTTGTTGGAAGATGTCATCAGAGTATTTGGTCTACCTAAGATTCGTAGATGGATCCAATCATCATACACGGAGCTTGGCTTCCATTGCTTGGGTGGTTTACTCACCTGAGGGTCTACTAGTGTCTTTGGGTGGGGTATGCCTAGGGCCATCCACGAACAATGTGGCATAATATAGCATCATTATAGAACTTTATTGTGATGCTATCTCACATGGTATTCATTCTTTAGAAGTTCTCCTAGATTCCTAGTTAGTAGTATGTCATTTGAATGGAAGTTATCACATGCATTATCCTACTTTACTCCATTGATTCCTACGGGTACATATTTTAGAACGAAAAATTTCTTTTATTACATATTATCACATTCCTAGGAGTTCTAATCATGTATCTGACACTTATGCTAATTTCGTTTTAGATTGGCATTTGTCACATAATTAAAAGAAAAGAAAACCATCTCATCAATGTACACATTGTAAAATATAAGTAAAGTCGAAGATCCTTTTTTATATATTTCAAAAATATGGTGGTTATAGTACAACATTGGGGCTAATACCCTCAATACACTGTTGTAGGTGAATCCCCCTATGGACAAGTGGATTCCCTCTTGGTCTCTAGACTCTAAAGTCCAAGATAGAAAAGTGTTTAGCATGGACACTGACTTCCTTTTAGATCTAACCAAGCTAATAAATGAAAGAGAAGGATAAATATATGTACCTTATTAGCGATGTTTGTCCTTGCAAAGTCCTGGATGAGATTTGATCCTGAGCTCCTTGATAGGTCCTGTAAAACAAAAAATGGTACAAAATACTTCCTACTCTACTGAGATTAGCTCAAACATAGATCCATCTACTACAGACAAACTCATATCAAACAAGCATAAGTTTGAAATAAATAGGCCAAGCATTGATTATTAATGAGAACAAGTAAAATTACTTACAATCCTTTGAATGAAGGTGCAACGTCTTCTTCCAGTTCTCCTTGTCCAACCCCTTTGCTCAAGTAATCTCCATTGATTGCTTTGATGATATCTCACTCATGAGATCATAAGTTTCACATCTCCAATCTTTTCCATGTACCTTTCACCATGAGAAGGCCTCCTTATATAACCTTAGAGAGGCTCAACCACTTGAGAGATATTTGGTATAAGTTATGGATTCCTCTCCTTGAGTTGAGGATATTCCCTAAGATCATGCCTTGACCATCTATTCAAATCCAACTACCTTCAGGAGTTGAGGGATTCTTCCCTGACTTGCCTCAACAAACCCTAATTTTTCTTAAAAAAGGGTAGGGCTCTCCCAAAAGGGTGCACAGGGCACTCAAACACTCCACCAAAGAGGCTCAGGGAGCACCAGGACTCCCTGACAGTGGGTAGGGGAGCGCTCCTCTTCGAAATATATTTTTTGTCTTTTTTTCAATGGCAAAAGGTTTGTACTCCCTGTCAAGTGACTTCTCTTCTTTAAAACTAGTCTTTGGGGTATCTTAAGTGTCTTTTTGATGTCATTAGAGGCACGACATAGGCAAGATGGAAGTGCACTATTTTTTACACTTGCAAAAATTGTAGTTAAGATGTGACACTTGCGGACAAGATGAGACACTTACAACACTTGTAATGATGACACTTGCAACACTATCGAAGTGAGTAATTTTGAGGTGTAACAGATTGCCCCCCAAAGTACGAATTTAGAAGACGATGATGACTGAAGTGCTTTGTAGACTTTTTCAAGCAAGAGTATGGACACACAGAAATTGGAAAAGGATGCACACAACCATCAAACAAATATTATGACATGTTTCAAAACCTAAGGCACGCATACCTATGCTTGAGTGATAAAGACGTTTTAGGTATGGCCTCCATAAAATACATTGTAGATCAATAGTTATATTGACAAAATGGTATAGCCACTACAGATACAATGTGGATCTATAATTCTATGATCTGAACTGATCGTAGCCACGAAGAATACACAGTGGATCTACGAGATGACAAGACATATCCATGACCAATACAAACTGGGTCTATGTAACAGTATATGTGTCATAGTTCAAATGAACCCCTTGGTAGCCTGGGAAAAGTATACATAAGAGTGAAAAATCAACCTAGGGTCTTCTTGTCGATCCCGATGTAGTACGAATATAACCATGTGAATAGATGTCCTGATGTCGAACATGGAAGAAACCACTTGATTACTGGTTAATGATGTAAACTGTTAAAACGAGTGAGGGAGATCACCATTGATGTCAATGATTCCCAAGGTACTCTAGTACATTCCAATGAATGTGAATGGATGAGTTGAAGTCAAAAATCCACGAAATCATCCAATCAGGGGTCAATGATGTAAACCCACTGTCGAACATGAGGAGGCCTGCCATTGAGGCATATAGGTACCAAGGTACTAATTGGTTTCTAATTCTAGCTCCCAAATAATTTACTGAAGTCGATAGGAATAGACTCGTCGAAGGAGCTCCTTGATGTATCCCCCATCAAAGACATGAAACAGTCACAAAGATGTAATTTGGTAGATCAAATGAGCATGGACTAACACGGGTATTGAAACAAGATATTTGTGATGGTTGAATCTCGAGGTAGATACTTCCCTTGAACACTAAGGCACAATAGGAGAAACTTGACATGGACCAAAACACGATAATGTAGTGGATACAGTGACTTTCGTCGGGTGACACAAAGGAGTAAGAGAAACTTAGAGGACTGGTTTAGTGCAAAGTTTCAGCAGATTAAAATGCGTGCAAAGACAAGGTGGCGTGTTCAGGGGTGACCGTAAGAGCTACTAGTAGTGTTCTCAAAAACTGTATGGCTTGCTTCTTTCAATTTTTCTCCCATCTATATAGACGAGTACATGTTTCTAATTTAAGGAGCTCAAGGAGGGTAACACATGCTCGATATGACTCACCTTCGGTAAGTCCCTCTTCCTTTGCTTAATGAATTGGAAGAAGTAAGGTTTCAGTACCGTATGGGCCCTTTAATGTATGATTGTTTAACGAGTCCATAGAAGGTAAACTCAGTGGTTTTTCATATTTAGAGAGTCTGAAAACAACTTGAACATGACTCCAATGTCTTCCTTTTTCTTAATGTTAGTCTCGGGAGGCAAAAAAAAAGATAAATTATCACTCAAAAGATGTCCTTTCAAACCTTTTAACGAGTGGGAAAGGAAGCAAGATCACTCGGCAATCTTTTCATGTTTAGAGAGCCTGAAAAGAGCTCAAAGAAGACTCCAAGGGGTTCCTTTTTCGTTTGTCCATGGAAGTCCGAAAAAGTGATAAAATTCTACTTCGTTACATTCTCATGTTTTTTGAGCACGTGAAAGAAAAAATACTAAGCTCGATATTCCCCCAGCTTGAAATCTAGTGTCTTACCTCCAGAATGATCATCAAAGGCTGGAGACATGCCCTCCAAGCTTCAATTCATTCACCGACTTTGAGTTTGTCACCAATTTCTCTACTAGATGGAGAAAAAGGATAAGGGTGGATGAAATGAAGGTTTAAAAGAGGTGACTATTTCATTTTTTAATGAGCTTGACACATAAAAAGAACTATACTCATGGCTTTGGGTTCAATCCCCATATTGTTGTTTCATTTTTGAATGAGCTTGCTACAGAGAGGAAAACTATGCTCAAAGATTTTGTTTCATTTTTTAACAAACTTGCCATAGAGAAAAGAAAACTATGCTCGTGACCTCTATTTCATTTTTTAACGAGCTTTCCACAGAGAAGAGAAAACTATGCTCAAAGACTCTCCTTGATCATGGCTTCCAAGAGAATAACACGCTGGAAGGACACCATGTCAAGGGACAAAAATCAGTCATGGCTTCCAAGATATATTCATTGGATAGATGAAAATCACTCTGGAAGGAACACATGTCAAGGTTCGCGATAGGGGTAAGGATATCAAGCTCCAATAGTCCTACCGAACAGATCACCATGTCAACTACCAAATCCAAATCATCGGAAGTTGAAGGCATGGGAGATGATAGAAAATTGACATCAGGGGGGAAGATAGAGTGTATATATTCCCGAATTTATTGATGGGAAATAAAATAGGAGTGATGATGGTTATCATCCCAAGGTATCCTGTCAATGCTCAACACTTCCTTAATAGATTCATCAGAAGGAAAAATTGGGGAAATGTAGTCGATTATAGACGACAAGAATTTAAATCATGATGGCTTCGAGTAACTATCGGGTGCCAATAGATGTTGGTCATCCGAAGAGGGAGAAGTGGATTGGATATAAACGTATGATGTTTTGGCTGGACTACGTGGCATGGTGTCACCTAGTGCATTGAATTCCAACAAACTAGGTACAATCCAAGGGTCAGATGATTCCAAAGATTGATAAGTCGTGGTCGAAATCATATCGACGGTGGAAATATGATGTGTAGTCGGTGGAAGTGGTGTAGGGAAGGTACCCATAAGTCTATATTCTTTCAACATGACAACACCAATGATTTCATACATGATCTTGTGGTCTCTGAAGAAAGGAATGTTGTTGGTAGTGGGAGCATGAGCATCGGTTGTGCAAAAATCTAACTGATCAACAGTGACAATTTTTCCCTGATGAGGAAATTGTACACATCGAAAGGTTGATGAGGAAACAACAGTCATAGCATAAAACGAACTTCTTCCAAGTAACAAGTTGTAATCAAGGGGATCATTGAACACCTCGACATCGACAGTGACAGTTTTTCCACCCAACTGGATGGACAGGGACTATAAAATCCCATGGGGATGAAAACATCTCCTATCGAAGGTGCGTAACATCATTATGGATTTGTTAAGTGTGGGTGATTTTAAACCTTTCTAGCATGCTAAAGACATGACACAAGTTGAGGCTCCCTCATCTAGAATAGTTCAGTGGATTTGTTGATTGTGAATAACAACGACAACTTGGAAATCAAGTTGGTGGGAGAGTCGAGATGCATAGTTGTCCAGGTTAAACATGATATGGTTGGATGACTCAATATCAACAACACCAATAGAGGCCAAGAGAATTTTGCGTTGATTGAGGAGTGCTATAGAACTTCTAACGCAGACATATAACACGATGCTTGAGCCAAATATTCAACAATGTTGTAGTTTTGGGCATCATGTGAACTAGGATTAAAGGTAGATTTAGGGATAGTGCTCTTAGGAGGGCATAATATAGAGTAAAACGTAGGTTTCCCAATCTAAAGTGGTCGAGACAGAGGATTAACCGATGGATGACTAACAGAGGAAGGTGATGAATCTGGTAAAGTACCAGTACTGTTAGTGGCATTTCCTTTGTCAGGGTTACCTGGTGTATCATATGTCTTAGAGAGTGTGGTCAAATTAATCCCATTAAACATATAAATATGTGCACTCCTCAAGGCCTCATCATGAGGATGGCTACAACTGCTCCCAGGAGAGGGGGTTTGAGCAACCATGGATTGCTATTATGGAAAAGGATGAGTAAGCATAAGAGGGTTGTGAATTTCCTTGGAAACGTTTGGCCACTTCATTGCGATGTGGACAGTCTTGAGTGTAGTGATTGTCACCACAAATGAGACATGGGAATTTTAGTTTCCGTTGTGGTTTCTTTTCGGTAGAAGGTGTTTGAGCTTGATTTTTGGGTTATTAATTGTTATTAGTAGTTTTGATTTATTTTTTGTCTTATTCTTAGCTCTATATTGTTGTGAAGGGGTAGATTGAACTGCATTCACCTCAGAGATCTGAGTTTGGGGGGAGATAGAAGAGAGTGTGGTCTATTGGGAAGTAGATTGATTTTTTACGGAATCGATAACACCATCTACATGAGATGAGGATGACGGCTTGGATAGATCGGTATTAGCTCGAGAAACATTCAAAAGAAAATCATACAAAGTACCAGATTGTGAATAAACCAAATCTAAGTACTGAGACCAAGCAATGGTTTCTTCCTTGGTGACCATGCCACCCATAGTGATATCACGACTGATCGGGGGTAAACGGGATTTAGTCAACCATTCTACCAATAATATGTCAGGAATTATTACCTTGATCATCCTTTGTCGTCGTCTCCACTCATGAATATGGTCAGAGATATGCACAGAGTCAGTTTGACAAAGGGAGGTCAAGAGTTCAGTACCCGTCTCATAGAGAATAGGTAGCTGAAAATGCATGAGGAAATACATGGCGTAATGACGACACTTGTGACACTATCAAAGTGAGTAATTTTTAGGTGTAACATACACATATACAACCGGTACTAAAATATCCACAACAACTATGCTTGTGGCATTGAATGTGTATCATGGTAACAAACTACGACATTTGCAAGATGCTGAAAGAGTCACACCCAT
Source organism: Picea glauca (assembly GCA_000966675.3). Lineage (NCBI taxonomy): Eukaryota > Viridiplantae > Streptophyta > Pinopsida > Pinales > Pinaceae > Picea > Picea glauca. Next base: position 219,183 of record JZKD02S1822632.1, read on the forward strand.
GCTCTAGGTACACCAACCACTTATCGCTCCATGGCTTCAGGCAAATCCTCTACCTGAACCATGGGGATCCTATGAGTCAAACGAGACAGGTTTCCCTACATGTTTTCTAATACCCTCTCGACTTCTCCTCCTGTCCCCTCGTCTCCCTGGTTCCTCCATCGATGTCGAGGAAACCCCTCCGGACATCGTGGACCCAGGTCTACGTTACAAAAGTGTCTAGTTAATACTTAAGCACCATCCAAAAATGTTTTTGTTCTATTCTACAAAAATACAAAAAAAATGAAATATTTAAAAACATTTGACATACCTATGTCACCGTAGGTGGACCGTGGTGGAAGTGGCATGTTCGGATATCCTAAAAAGTATATCCCTTTATAGGGATAGTTATCTAGGGCAATGGCATGTCGGTGTCACCAGTAGAAAAAAGCCTTATTGTAGGGTGTTGGCACCCTACCTCCCCCCTGCTGCCTCATTACCTTTGTCCATCATGCCATGGATGGATCGCGAGGTATTCTAGGAAGAATCTCAACCCTAGGTCCCAAACCTGGAACCTGTTCGAAAAATAAACTAAATAGGATAGATAAAAACCCAAAATTCTTGTTATTCCCTTGTTTTCACTCTGTCAACAGGATCTTCATATTTTCCAGTAGTGAGGTACTCCAGTCATATACTGTGGGTCTCATACACTTCACTGGATAGAACATGAGCGACCTTGATGCCTGTTGCAATGAGGCCAAACTTGTGATCCTAGTCAATACGTGCACAATAATCTTCAAACTAAGATTGTTTATTTTCCGAATAGGGAGTTGACTCGCCACATTAGGAGTCCCTACTACACAGTGTGTGTCAGTGTACTCCTCTATTTTCATTCCACTCCCTGCTTCCCGTGATTTTAGGTTTACAACCTCTACCCAGCGTGATATACCAGTTAAAAAATAAATTTCCTCTACTTCAATTCTCAATGGTTTCCCATCGAGATTGAGGCTTTGACTCTCAGGGTCCCAGTAAAGCACAAGCATCTCAAGAAACCTCATCTAGTCTCTCATTCCTTTGAGTGCCCAAAATTTATACAAGGCACATCTCTTTAAGGACATTTGGACCTTGAGATCTTGATCCATAGTAGCATCGACCTCCTCATGCTCTCTTTCTCTCCATTCAAGAACCATCCTGCCAAGGGAAAATCAAAAATTGAGTTAGAACCCTAAAAACTTATTGTTTGTGTGCTTGTACCTGAGCCACTTAACTTACATTCGTCTATAGGTATGTCTATATGTGCCTTGAGGTTTTCACAGGTGTGTATAACCCATCGTATACACGACCCGATCGAAGACAGCCCGTGTACACCAAAATTCACATTTTTCTCCCCCAACAACTAAAAATTTGGAACATAATTCAGAAATTTAATCCCATGGAAATGAACAAGAAGGGAAGTAGATTTATCTGGTCCAGACAGTTGGTAGTTTTGTTGTCTGATGCTCCCATAATCATCGTTTGAATCTCGGAGGTATTTTGGTCCAATTTGCACTATTTATGTAAAAAATCAAAATGGTATAGTAATTTTTCATTTTATTACTATTTATAAACTATTTGTACCCACTTTCTATAGTTTTAAGCCATTTTTTCACCTAATGGACTAATACAAAGTTGGATTGAGTTGGTTTTTGCAGTTTTAATGAAATATTCTTGTATATTTCAATGTTAGGTTTGTCATTCGTCACCACTGTAAATTCTAACCTTATACAATGTCTACTGTAAACAGATATTCAAAAAAGAATAGAAAATATACAATGAAAAATACAAACATTACACAGATATTTTTCCCCTGGAAACCCAAACTGGGAAAACCAACATATATTATATTCATTCCTTGTGTTACATTGTTTACAATACAATATACACATAGGATCCAGCAGCATCCAAAACCCTAACCCAATGACCTGGATTAGTCCAAAACCCTAATTTCTTAACCGGAAATAGAAAATAATCAGAAAAAACCATGTGCCAAAAACCCACTTAAATACATGACATGTTTCCCAAGGTAGGTGTCATGTTTCTCGAGGCAAAAAAAAAATTGGGGGCGCTCCGCCCCCTTCTAACCCCCCTGCGTGCCAGGCACATATGCTCAAACACTTCTACTCGTGCAAAGAATATAACACATACCCAACATTCTCCCACTTGTTGTTTTCTTTGCATACAAGGGGTTACAGGGTTACATAGTCAAAAATCTAGGGCAGTAATGCCCATGGATCCTCTACACCAAGAGAACTTCTCAGTGCTCACATATTTTGTTAATGAGTCTGCAACATTCTTCAAAGTGTCCACCTTCATCAATGATAGTTTCTTTTCTTCAATCATGCCTCTCTCAAAGTGATATTGAACATCAATGTGATTTGTCTTTGAATGATAAGCAGGGTTCTTCGCCAGATAAATTGCATTCTGACTGTCACACTCTATCCTTACATCTTGTTGTACAAACCCAATACCTGAACACAATCTTTGTAACCATACTTCTTCCTTACTTTCATAAGTGGCTGCCATGTATTCAAATTCTGTAGTTGAAAGTGCCACTACAGCCTGTATTTTTCTCATCCAACTTATTACTCCTCCAAACAGGTTAAACACATACCTGCATGTAGAAATCCTACGATCCAAATCTCCAGCCCAGTCTGCATCCACAAAGCCATGTATATCAACCACTCTGTCCAATCTCGGTCTTCCTTCGTAGCAAAATCCATAGCTAATAGTGCCACGCAAATACTTGAAAACCCTTTTTACTGTTGTCCAATGCTCCTTCCCTGGTTTTGACATATACCTACTCAAAACTCCCACTGCATGTGCAATGTCCGGTCTAGTACAGACCATTGCATACATCAAACTTCCAACTGCACTCTCATATGAAACATGAGACATGTCCTCCTCTTCTTCATGTGTCTTGGGACACTGATCCACATATAACTTTACACCAACAGGAATAGGAACCTTGATCGGTTTACATTCCTACATATTAAACCTCTACAATATTGTCTCGACATATTTTCTCTGATTTAACGAGAGTTTCATGTTTTTTCGATCTCTTTTGATTTCCATGCCCAAAATGAAATTTGAAGCACCAAGATTCTTCATGTCGAATTTAGAGGACAACTGATTTTTCACATCCTGGATAATCTCCTTATTGTTTCCTATCAGCTACATTTCATCCACATACAAGACCAAATAAATCAAATGATCACGAATTAATTTAGAATACACATAGTGATCCTCTTTACTTCTTGTGAAGCCAAGTCCCATCATATAAGTATCAAATTTTTTATACCACATCCTTGGTGATTGTTATAAACCATACAGGGACTTTTTCATCTTGCATACCAGCTCCTTCTTTCCTTTCACAGCATAACCTTTAGGTTGCTTCATAAAGATTTCTTCTTCCAGATCCCCATGTAGGAATGTTGTCTTCACATCCATCTGTTCTACATCAAAATCAAATGCAACAACAATAGATAACATAAATCTTATAGAGGTTAACTTGGCAAGGAGAAAAAATCTCACCAAAATCAATTCCCTCCACTTGGGAATAACCCTTTGCTACTAATCGAGCTTTGTATTTATCCACTTTTCCTTCTGCATTCTGCTTCTTTTTAAAAACCCATTTGCTGCCAATGGGATTTCTTCTAGTTGGCAAATCCACTAGATCCCAAGCCTCATTCTTATCCAAAGATGTCATTTCTTCTTCCATGGCCCTTTTCCAGAGATTTCCATCCTTTGAATCCATTGCCTCCCTAACAGTTCTAGGATCATCATCAGTAATAGACAAAGAAAAATTTGAATGAAAATCAAATGGACTATACCTTTCCCGTAGCCTTCTTTCTCTATCCGATCTCCTCAATACTGGAGTATGAGGATCTTCTTCTTCCGATTCATGTTCTTTTGTAGAGTCTGCTTCATCATCCTTCAAAACAAACTCTATCTTCTCTGGTTCTTCCTTACTTGGTAGGAATTCCTGTTTGACAATATCCTTCATTTCTCTAAATACCACATCTTGGCTATACACTACCTTCCTAGTTTCTGGGTTCCAAAGCTTATAAACTTCGAGACCATCTTTATATCCAATAAAGATACATTTTTCAGCCTTTTTATCCAGCTTACTCTTGTTTTCCTTTGGAACATGAACATATGCATCACAGCCAAATACCTTAAGATTTGTGAGAGAAGGTTTCTTACCAGTCCATACCTCTTATAGAGTCTGGTCACCCAACGCTGATGAGGGTGATATGTTGACTAGATAACATGAAATACCCACTGCCCCTGCCTATAATTCTTTCCCTAACCCAACACCATTGAGCATGCACATTGCTCTTTCCATCAGCGTCCTGTTCATCCTTTCTGCAAATCCATTCTACTGAGGTGTATATGGAGTAGTATTCTGCCTTTCTATATTGCACTTCTTACATAATTATTCAAATTCATTCCCGCAGAACTCTCCGCAATTATCTGTTCTCATCACCTTAATTCTTTTCTTTATTTGATTCTCAACAAGAGCCTTAAACTCTTTAAACCTGTCAAAGACTTCAGATTTATTCCTGAGGAAATATATCCAAGTTTTCCTCGAGAAGTCATCTATAAATGAGACATAGTACACAGATTTTCCCAATGATGGGACTGACACAGGTCCAAAAACATCACTGTGAACTAGTTGTAAAATTCCTTCTGCCCTCGTTGCACCAGAGGGGTATGTTATCCACAAATTTGGTCATGGTGATGATGTCATGATGATGTTATGATGATGGAATATCAATATCTTTACCAAGAACACTTTCCTGAGAAAAGTTACAGTTGTCTTCTTCCAGAACTCACATTTTGAAACATGTTTGCAGGCTACTTATATGTTCTCCTGCGAGAATGCCTGATTCTCGCAGGCTAACTTAAGCTGGGGTGCGAACTTTTCGCATTGTACTCATGGTTAGGGTGCGAACATGCTCTTGAAGGGGAAAAAGATAAAGATCTCGAACCTTCTAGAAGGGTGAGTTGGCTTTCGAATGGTTATTCAGGTGTTGGCATTCCAGATATCTTGGGATCATTCCCTATCCAAGTAACTAATCTATATTCTCCTATATATTGAGGTGATTTCTCATGGAGAGGGTTAAGTAAGAAAACAAGTAGCAAGCTAGCTAGAGGTTGATTATAGAATTAGTGCAAGACTGTATCGAGGACTGATGCTACAACAGCAAGAGACAACAACAAGGTCATCACAAGTGGCTGATTTTCTTCATGCATGAGCAAGTGTGTGTGTCAGAGCTAGAAGCCATCGAAAGGAGACCTATGACATCAAGTCTCAGGTTGTAAGTTTCACTTTCAATTAATTCAATACAACAATATGTCCCTTTCCCATAAAGATGATGTTAGTTTATTACATAATTCCTTGATCATATGTATAGACTAGTCATTGAATATATTAATCTGCCTTTACTTCGATTGGTTCGTTTTGTTGTGATCTGGACGGGACAAGAGCATTGAAGCAAAGCTTGGAACAACAGAGACATAAGGAAAGCGTTCATAAGGTATGTCCATAATCCTTACCTCTTAGTTCATTCAATAGGCTATATCTAGGGAAAGTGTATTATTTTGTCTTGTTTTGTTCTAGATCCAAGTGGATCTAGGGAGATCGGTTAGTGTCTGCACCTACGGATTTATCCTATAACAAAATTGGCGACTCCACTGGGGATCTATCCCTTTTTTCTTTATGGTTTTTGAATTTTGTGTGGCCATTTTCTCTGTTTGCATTTTTCTTTTGATTTGTCAGTCTCTGAGTCCTCGGGATACCCTGAGAGACCTTATGGGTCTATGAGGCAGTTTGATTTTTGCTTGCTTTTTCAAATTTTTCATTAGTTTCAGGGATTCTCACACTGTGTCCATTGACAGCCTGCGAGAAACTTGAAAGTTCACACTCTGCATATACATTTCAGTGTGAACAGTTCGCATGCTGCATCAAAGTGGCCTGCGAGAAGAATAGTTTCTCGCACTGTGTTCCACACTGGCCTGCGAACATATTTTTGAAATTTTTGAATTCAAGTTTTGACTCTGTCAATTGCTCATTTATGTTTATTCACACCTGTTTGGATTATTGAATCAGTGACTTGCTTATCTTTTTCCTTAGTTGGCTTGCTCGAACTGATCTAGGTTTTCTAGGCTTTTTCTTGCCTTTGAAGCTTGACTTTCATTTCTTAGCTCTTGTTGGCATTTTCATTCTCTCTTACTTTTGGAGTTGAGTGTATCTGACTGGCTGAGAACCATGGATTGGTTGAGAGTTGAGTGTTTGGTGTTTCTCTTGTGCTTGTTGGTTCGAAAGGACCATTTTTCATTTGCATTGAGAAGCTCCTTGGTTTGCTTTTGTTTTTGCTTTCGTTGAAAGTATTGGATTGGGTTGTTTGTTTGAGTCTTTATAATTTGGTTTTCTTTTCTCATTTATCAGAGTTCTTCTTGGAAAGTGAACTTCTTGTTTTCTTTCAAGTTTTGTTTTTTCTTTTTTGCGAGAACATTGAAAATCAAAGTTTTAAGAGTATTGAAGTTTTGAAAAAGACATATGGAAATTGTTCATTGATACATGATTATTTGCATTGGCATCTGGAAGGAAATTGAGCATTGCATTTGCTTTGTAGTATTGAGATTGATTCAGAAATTGTTCTCTCTCTCCCATAACTAGGATTCATTCAATCAAAAGAATTATATTTCATCATATCCTTGCATTATTTGGGTTAGAGTCACACATCATGAGTTTTGTTTTCGCTACCTTTGAGTAAACAACAGCCTGTAAAAACATTACGTCATATTAAAATTAATCTAGTAACTCTTTTCTAGGGCTCTTTTACACCAAGATTTAGCTAGGCTAGTGCTTTGGAGTAGGAAGAGAGACACACTCTCCAAAAGCTCAAAAACAAACAATAGCATCTTGAGATTACGGAGTGTTAAATTCCATTGGCAGCATATTGTCCTGGGAAGCCCTTCTAACACAAGGGTCAAGCATTAGGTCGCATTGGTGTTGGCAGAGTTACTAACCCTACTTTGTTGACATCGGTGTAGCGATTTCATGTATTATGGAGGTCACTCCGAGGTATACCCACAATTATGAGTGGAATCCTTTGAGTTGATTTCGGGCTAGATACCCTGCCTTTGCGTGTGGATCAGACTGACGACTGTTTCCCCAGGTTGTACTATTGTTTGTGGTGACCTTAGTTGATTATCTCTCTAGGTTCTTACCCAAGGTGACTGTGGAGGGGAAAGTCTTCACGATACCTGGAATCGACATTGATCAAACTCACTCGGGCTCCTTGGAGGGTATACCCACGATTATGTGTGGGAGCTTGCACCAGGGCGTAAGTCTGTTAATCAGGTCATCAACGTAACTTTTCTACCTTAGCCCTGCCCCTTCTCGTCTCGTTGTTGCGACGTTGTATTTCATCACCAACTAGTGGCTTCGATATTAGAAGGTATTGTTTGCTTGGTGATTGCTTCTAGATTTTATTTTCTAGGCTGTGTTGTTCTGTTCTCGAAGTTGGCCATAGGATTTTCGTTGGGGAGTGGGTTACTGGTTTACAATTTCTCCCCCACGACGTTAATGGAGGATGCAAGGTTTGTCCCCAGAACATCCAAAAGCTTCACAACCTTCGCATACGGCAACACCTGAGGATACCCCTGAGGACTCTCCTCGCCCGGGTGAAATTCCCCTTATTACTCTTCCACACGTGGACATAAGTGATGTCCCAGAAGTTTTTACGCCACCTCCATAAGTAGCACCCACTGATCCTCTTGCTGAATTTCGTATTTCCAATACTATAGAGGACTATCAGATTCGTCATGGTGAACGACCTGTTGGACGATTTAATCCTTCTGAAGAAACCGTTGTTACATCCTCTGAATCAACCGCTGGGCCTTCTCACGGTGTAGTAGGCCAAGATCCTTTTTGGTCGGGTGATTTCCGATGAGTCTTGTTTGGTACTGATTCATTCCCTTTCTATGAAATCAACCCTCCCGTGTCTCCTAAACTAGAGACTACACCAGAGACTCCCCCGTATCGTTTTATTCTTCCTCCCGAGATCGACCATCTCGCGAATACTACGAGTGTCCAAACCGAGATTCCTGCCACTACTCTTGCCCCTATTAATACCCAACGAACTCCCGAGGTTAACCCGAATTTACCTCCTGGTTACCATGCGCTGAATCCTTTGTTGAATGTTCCCCATCCAACACCTCCACAAACTCCAGTTGGTTCTCCAGGTGGTCCTTAGTTTCCTGGGCATCCTATTCCGAGTTTCATCCCGACACTCCCTCTGTTTCCTACTGGCAATCATAATACTAGTAGCATTATCCCGACTGTTGCACCAAACTTGCACAATCCTGTTGGTGGACAGGGTAGTACGTTTCCTTTTCCTTTTCCCGGACATAACATAGTTACTACGCAACCTACGGTTGGTACACAACTTCCGGGTGGAACTGTCCCTTTGATAAGGGGACCAACCTCACCTTTAGGACAAAACATACCTCCTGCATTGGCCCAGTATTGGAATCAACTTATGCAACATTTTCCTCAAAATGATGGGGGGCAGCAACCTGTCCCTACTACAGGCCAACCATATCTAGGTGTGACTAACTCTATTTGGGGTTCAGGTCAGACTACTCAACCTCAAGTCACTACTCAAACTCAAGGTCAAAATCCTTGGGGTTACTATCCGATTCAACCACCACCGAACCAACCAGGATCTTCCCT
>JZKD02S1822632.1:278086-298721 GCA_000966675.3 Picea glauca
GTCTTCCTTCATCATCGACACAAAGCACCCTCTTTGCGAAACAATCTACCAAAGCTCGATGAGCTGCTAACCAATCCATTCCAATGATTAGGTCATATGCCCTGAGGGCAGTGACATATACCTTCAACCTGGTAGTACACACTCCCAGGTATACTATACAATTATCAACACTAGGTCCTACCAATTTTTTTCCCCTCAAGCCATCTTGACTTGTTTAAAGTCATCGTGCTCGTAGGCTGCCAACCCACTCTTTTCTAATGCAGATGGTGAAATGAAAATATCTGTCGCACCATAATCAAACAAAATCTTGACATTGATATGATTTAGCGTACCTGATGACTCCACCACCGTGGATTGATGTTTGGCCTGGCAATTATTAAACGTTGCGTAAATCTGGTGGTTGTTACTTTCTCTCCCCATCGGTGCCTTTCCTTCTCTATGCACGAACCCTGATTGTAACTCTGGGCAGTCACGCTGGTAATGGGGTCCTCCGCACCCCCAATAGGTAACATGAGATTGAACCTGTGCACTGTTATGTGACTGTCTTTTAAATGAGTTCCTTCCCCTAGAACCCTTGCCCCTACTAGTTGTTCCCTGAGATGGTCGTGGACCTGTCTGCACCGTTGGCGATGAACGAGATGTTGCACTCGCTGCCATTGAAATCCCTGCAGCTACTGTCCTTGGCATGAATCTTTTACCATATGGCGGTGGCCTTGAGCCCCCTCCCCTAGGAAATGTCCTCGGGGCCTTCCCTACGAATCCAGGATGATGCGAAAATATCGGTCTTGTACCCCCGGTTAAGTTCATGTGTTCTTCCGCATAACGCGCATTTTCCACCGCCTCCACTACTGAAGACGATTTTCACATCCACACCATAGCTCTTATCTTAGGGTTCAATCCATAGACGAAGCACTCTGCCTGTCGTTGGTCATTATCCATAAACAAAATATATTTGACCAGTTCCATAAATCTGATCTCATATTCTTCTACAGTTATGTTTCCCTGTACTAAGGCATGAAATGCCCCTACCTGTTGTTCCTCGTAGTATGCTGGTAGATATTTCATTCAGAACCTCTCCTTGAAAAGTTCCGAAGATACTGTGTCTGGGGTAAGGTGCAATTGTCTTTCCAGGTTGCCCCACCAGTTCAAGGCACTGTCTTTTAACTGAAAAATCATGATCTTTGCCTTTGAGTTGGATGCATAGTCCCTTAAGGAAAAACACCTTGCCATGCCTTCCAACCATGCTTTTGCGCATTCACTGGCGTGACCCCCGACAAACTTCGAAAGTTTGAACTTATGCAATTCTCACGTGATATATTTAGGTGAAGGCCCTCCCCCTAAATCCCTTGACGCTTTTGGATTACCCGTTCAAGACAATGGGGGTTCCACTTCAGTCCCTGCCGGTTGTCGCCCCTTTAAAGTCTCGTTAATGGATTCCAACAAGCGCATGATGAGGGCTAGCTCGGGCGATGGTGGTGGTGGCACTGGCGGTGTTGGAGGTGCTTGTGACGACGCTCCCCTGCCTCGACTCCTTCGAGTCCTGACCATCCTGTATGCTTTAACCTACATCACCCCAAAGTTGTCAGAGTGAGTTCAAGGACGTTTAAAATTAGTGCTAATTAAACTTAGAAACATGGTTAGGCGTAAGTTTTGTTTACTTGTCTATAAACAGACATTACTCCATTAGGGGATTGGCTAGGTTAGGGTTAGGATTAAGCATCTAATCTTGATTTCTTCGCCCCTATGAAAACAAATATTGGTTCCCTTGCCCTGTAGCTACGCTAGCCTTGCGCCATACTCGCTACTTCCTATGCTTACTCTCCTAGTGCATATGTCGCCTCCTTCCTGCTTGTCCTAGTCTAAGCCCTTCTAACTTTTTGTATACAACTTGATTAAAGTGACTTCCGACCTTATGTTTATTAATTTATGCCGAAAGGCGTACACCTATTGACAATGGGCACAATTAATGATATTTTAATCGTATTTAACCTTAAACCCTTATCTGATGGCTATGCATTGAAGATGCTGACATATTCTTAGTCATCCTCCAAAATCAATGGGTCTGATTTATTGTTCATAACTTTCTTGCATTTATCAAGGCATCTGTTAACATGTTTACTTTTTAACATTTACCTAATCACATTAAAAAAAAAAAATTGATGTAAGGATATATAATTACCACGTTTAAATGATTAAATAGGATTAAACCGTGGCATCTAAATAATTGTCCACAACTACCAGCCACGTTTCGGCATTCACCAATGCTATGTACCTTTCGGCATTAACCAACTACCAACCACTTTGCGACTGTGCTAGATTATTAAAAACTAATAATATAGACTAAACTTAATACTAAGCTTCAATCGCCTTAATCAACACTTCAATTTATTCCCGGAAATTAATATTATTCTTAGTGTTAATTAATTAGTCATTAATTTACTTAATCCTTCCTATTAATTTTATTATTATTATTTTTATTTTTTTCTCCAAGGCACATACATGGTGCGTTGGTGTTTGGTTGTTCCTTAAGGCTTAGGTAGTGGGTGGTCGTGGGTTCTAAACCCGTCTGCTGCAGTAAAATTTTAATCTAACCCAAATTTAATCTAATCTCTAACATCATTAATTAACTTTAATGTAAATTAACTTTACACTAAATAAAACAATTAATTTAAAATTATTATTACACTAATTTAACCTAAATTAACTTTAATTTAATTTTAAATTAACTTGACCTAAATTATGCGTATATATATATATATATATATACACTAAATTATTTTTACACTTAAAATAATACAAAAAAGAAATGAACACACAAAAAAAATATAAAAATTTTAGTAACAAAACATAAAAAAAAATTAAAAAAATTAAAAAAAAAGAGAGTGCGGGCACGCATGGATTCCACGTGCCCACCTTGCTCTCCCTACCTAACATTAAAACCCTACACCTTCCATCTCTTCGAACCCTACGCGTCCTTCCTATGCCGCCTCCTTCTCATCCACCGAGACCTTCCTCGCATCATTCTTTCTTCACCACAGATCTTGTCTTTGTTGTGTTCAGAGGTTCCAAGAATCTTGCCCACCATGACTCACATCCTCACCATTGTTGTGTTCTTCGTAGTTCCTCATGGGTTTCTACTAGCTAGTCTTTTCGTTTCTGACTCGGGATAGTTTCTTCACACCTTACGACGTTCACACCTCGAGACAAGCATTTTGACCATACGACCTTCACACCCCTCCATAAGTCGCGGGTCATTTTTCTATGGCAGTGATCAGACGCCTTCATAAGACTCCAATTTTTTTTTTTTGGAATTAGAGGTTTGAAGCTGTTATTTTCTGAAGAATGGTTGGGAACCATATCTCCATCACGAGGAAAATAGCGAGTCTATGGCTCAGCTGGCTAGTTGAGGAGATTGACGAAGGGAAATCATTCATTGTTGAGGAAAATCGCCCAGAACCCATTGTCCAAAGTTAGCTTTTGGCTTAGGGATCCTGGTAATTCCGAATCGTCTGATTGAATGAATGTTTTTAGATCTTGGCATAATTTCCTCAATTTTTTTCTCAAGTTCTCACGTGGGTGATTTCCACTGGTGTGTAGAGGAGATACCCCAGATTTAGATTACCCTGTTCTTCCTTTTCCAGAGTTGGGTGGTCCTCGGATCTTCCTGATCCTTGTCTCCCCTTATAAGTTTAGAAATGACCATTTAAGGTAAGCCGAAGATTGCGAAGAAGCAATTTGCATTATTAATCCATTGTTTCTAACTAAAACTTACATTTTTAACTCGTTTTGAGTCTCTTGTTTTTTTCTCATCAAATCGTGATTGTGTTATATGGTAATCTATAATTATCTCTCATTTGACCTTTTGAGGCACTGGATTTTGAGGCAGCCTGCCTTGTCGATGGAAAAATCTTGGGTTTCCTGGCGAGTACCTGCATCTTAATCATTCTTTTACATAGAATAATAAAAATGATGGCCTAAAGTGTTTGCGGATAAATCTGCATTGAAAGGAAGATTATGTTCTTTGGCTGCGTATCTCTCTCACATACCTCTTACTCTGCTATTGACTAATGGAAGCAAGGCCTCCCATGTCACTGATGCGATCATCGTAATTATCATTTGAACATCCATCTCCCTGGGCGTTTCTGTATAATGCAATTTAAACCAACCGATTCAATACTCTGGTCAACTCTTCTTAAAAGTCCACCACGTTCCAATTAGAAACAGTAGTGTGAAATTCCACAACCTTATTTTGTATTAAAAAAATCTTGTCAATGTGGAGCTCCAGATCTGGCTTGCTCAAAAAATGTCCCAGGTAATGAGAGTCTTTGTCGTGAGGTGACTCTACCGAAATTTGAATGCCTCAGCTGCTGCTGCCTAGGTAAATAAAGTCTCCGTGAATGAGTCAAGCTAAGCAAGGGGGCGGGAGGTACCTATATTTACCCAGCCAGGTGTGAGTTCTTTCAGTCACGATGTCATCCTCGAATTCCAATAGGGAACGTATATCTACACCTGCCCAAAAGTGAGAATCTATACGGAGAATACCAGTGAAACCTAAGCAGAATAAACTGACGTTGAAGTGAAGTGCCACTACTTGTGGTTGAGCATTTCTCACTATTGTGCTTCGGTTCAAGATATAAAAAAATGGAAACTGGCCCCGAAGCCCCTTCTGGACTCGACAAAGATAAGTTTATTGGTACGGTAGATCTGGAAATGGAGCACAGAGTTGAGCTTTTCAATAAGTACATCATTATTCTTCAATTTTTCTTTTAAATTCCCATAAAACAATAGATTTAAAGTTGGCATTTGTTGTGATTCTCGATTTCATTTGTTTTTCTATTGCATTCTTCAGTTTATTGGTATCTCTGCCTCCCTGCAAGACTATGAAATATCTTTATAGCCTGCCATTTCTCCCAAAGGTGCATATTATTAGTGTAGAATTTCTTCAATTAATAGGCAAGGCTTGTTAATTGAAGTATATGGAACCCCAAGTCATTTTTATCTTATGGTAGTCATGTTGAATGCTCCAGTAATCTGTTATGTGGCTTTGTATTGACGCCGATCATTAAAGTGACTATGATTCTTGTTGTTTGAATTCAAATCTCAGATTGCAGTTATCTCATTGTTTGTAAAACAATTCGTAGGTAGAGAATTGCAAGCACACACATTTATTCTGAAGGAAAAAAATAAGCAGGGCTAGTTTTGAAGGAAACTAGTGTTTTCACTACTTCAAGGAGGCAACGTATTTGTAACAACCCTAGTTTTATTCATAATTTACTTTTTTTACTTTGGTAAATTTGTTTTTTTTACATTTTCAATTCGTATTGCATTTATTTTTATATTTGTGTTAAAAAAAATTGTGTTTGGTTTGCAGGTTAGGCGTAGCTGGAGTTGGAGCTGGGAACTTGGCCCATAGGCCTAGATTTCAAACTAAGATGCTCTAATACCAATTGTAGTAGCCAAATAAATTAAACGTCCATTAATTCTACAACATAGCAGTAAAATTCAAAAATTTCTTTAATTGAGCACATTCGCATATTAATTTATCATCAAATAATAAAACTTTATAGAAAAATAAAACAAATGCACTATTTAACATACCTGGGTCTGATGCTAACCCTCTGTTTTTTGCTTGCCTGGTTGACCCTCTGTTTTTCTGCTTGCCTGGTTGACCATTGTTGAACTGTGTAAACATTGCCCAAACCTTGTTCCACCCTACCAACTAGGACAACTTCCTAGCTCCAAGATATCCTATGGATATCCTAGCCCCTGTGCCCAAAACCTCCAGCAAACCGGTGCCTGTACTGAATCTTCTCGACTACAGAACTCCACTCTCCTCTCTTCCAACCCAAGAGAGCCCCCAAAATCAATGAATATCTCCTCGTTGAATGATCCCCTCCTTCCTAACCTTCTCCGCTCATATTTCCCCTTCACTGACTTCCCTCTCATTTACTTCCCTACCTACCCATTTATTACCTTATCTTATCCTTTCGTAGTTAATGCCCCTTATCCCGTTTATTTATTATTTTATCCTATATTTAATGTCCTATCCCTTCCCGTATACGTAAGCTTAATTTAACAATATAATTTACTAACCCCTTTATTTCTTTACTTAATTAATTAATGAGTCAATTAATAATTAATTAATCCTTGACAATCATGAATCAAGTAATTAATAATAATTAATTAGTTAATGTTATTTAAGAAATAATTATTGTTTAGCTAACTTTTAGGACAGTTAGATTATTAAATTAATTATAGTTAATAATCTTATACATCTATTTAAGCAGGTTCATTACACTCACATACACAAGCTCTTCAATTTAGCAGTCAAGTAGGGCTTCCCTAAACCTTGGATGAAAAGCCTCATTGTTCCTATTTTAAAAAATGGGGATAGAAACAATCACTGAGGTGTAGAACAGTTGGTGACGGAGTGTGTTGTTAAGCCACTCCATGTTGTTAAAGTCATCGGTTCGAAACCTGCGGGGACAAAAAATCCAACCATGTTAAGGGTTGGTGTGGTTGAGGCCAGGTGCGATCCTCGGGTGATTTTGACTGCTTAGATGCCCCTGAGTCGTGGTTTCTCAAGCCACAGGTTAATCCCACAACCAACAGGTCTGGAAAAATTAACAAAAAAAAGAGGGGGGGGGGATAGAAACATTCCGTCTAATTATAGGACCATTGTGATTAGCCCGATTTTAGCCAAGCTTTATGGAATTATTTTAGAAAATAAGATTAGCATTTGGCTAGAAAGTCACGGTAAAAGAGCTAAAGGTCGGGCTGGGTTTAGGAGATATCATTCGACTATGGAAAATCTGGTTACCTTTAGGATCATTGCAGAGGAGTTCCGCAATACTAAAACCAATATTTTGTGTTGTTTTGTTGTCTTTAGAAAATCTTTTGACATGGTTCCTAGGAAAAACCTTTGGAATAGGTTGGAAGAGATAAAAGTGCCTCTCAAGTGGAGGGTTGCTGTAATAATGATGTACGAGAACATTATTGCTAAGTTTAAAAACACTAAGGGCCGATGAAAAGAAATTAACTGCAATATCAGAGTCAAACAAGGTTGTCCTTTGTTCCCTACCCTTTTTGGCATATACATTGATAAGTTAGAAGAATGCTTGGAAAAAGCAGGTTGTGTCTTCCCTACTCTCACTAGTATAGTCATAAATATTCTTCTTTATGCCGATGATATCATTCTTATGGCAAGGAGTCCCCATGATATTGAAAACCAACTAAGAATCCTCAAGGATTTTTGCTCCAATATGGGTATGACGGTTAATAATGATACAACTAAGGGAATGATTATTAAATCCAATAAGATCCCTTAGGATACCTTTGTATATGACAACAACAACTTGGAGGAATTGACTTCATACAAATATCTTGGAATTGATATTCACCACAAGCTCAATTGGAATTATAGCATTCAGAAAAGGATTATTGCGGGATGGAAAGCTTATTATGGGCTTGAAAACAATTGTAAATCATCTCATCTTTGGAGTTGGGATAAGAAGAAACTCCTATTTGAGACTCTTGTTACACCTATTATTCTTTATGGTTGTGAAGTCTGGGGCAGTAGTATCTCTCGTGAATCCTGGAGAAAGATAGAGCATATACAAAAAAAATGTATAACCTATAATCTCATAATTAAAGGAAATACGCCCTATCCCATCCTCCTCTTAGAAACAAACCTCTCCACCATTGAGAGCATGACTATGACTAGATACCTAATGTATAAGAACAATTTAAACAACATGGAAGATAAGAGGCTACCTAAAATTGCTTCAAAATCAATTCACAACCACCATCGACTTAATAAAGATACTATTAGAAAAAATGTCAAATCAAAATTTAAGGAAAAAATGTGGTGTGATAAAGAGTTAGAGGAAAAAATAAAATTAACGTATTATAAAGATGTAATCAACCCTAATCTAGAAGATCAAAATTATATATCTGTTTTGCCAAGTGTAAAGAATAAAATAAGCATTGTTAAGATAAGAACAAATTCTCATGAGCTCCATAGTGAAACTAGGCATTGGTCAATTCCTAAAATGCCATGGGATGAAAGAGTGTGTCACCTTTGTGACACTAAGAAGGTTGAAGATGAAAATCATTTTCTCTTAGATTGTCCATCCTATACCCATATTAGATCTCATTTTCAAAATATTTATCACACTACCAACCTTCGTAACCTCTTAACTCAAAAAAAGTATGGTGATCTTGGAAAGCTTCTCTTAATGCTTTTCGAGCATAGAAACAAAATTATAAATAATCACAAGTAATCACTTACCCTCTTAAGATCTTATAGACTAATTCGGTCTTAGTGGACGTTAATCATCATCATCATCATTAATACAATGATAAAATAATATATTAATAAAGTAGCAATACATCGAAGTTAATGACTTTAGTAATACTTTATTAAATTATTAAATTATTAATAAATAAATCCATTGCTAAAGTAGTAATATAGAGAGATTAAACATTATATAATAATAAAAAGTGGTTGTTATTGTTGATTAATAATTAATTGACAAGCATTAATTAGTAAATATTAATATGTAAATTATTATTATAGACTTTGTAAATATAATATAATTAATAATATCTATATATTTAATTTAGAAATTCATAATTAATTAATTATATGTAGAAAGCTAATAAATTAATATTTATTAAATATATGTAATGTAGGTATTAAATGTTCGTCACAATGCGGAGTTGGAAAATATTTGACACAATGGGATGGTAGGAATGTTCAGGAGAATGTAACGTTCAAAAATGTTTGTCACAATGGGATGGTAGGAATGTTCATGAGAATGCAATTTTGGAAAATGTTCGTCACAATGCGACGTTGGGAAATGTTAATCACAATGCGACATTGGGAAATATTCGGCACATTGGGATGGTATGAATGTTCGTCACAATGCAACATTAGGAAATGTTTGTCACATTAGGACGATACAAATGTTCATCCCAATACGATGTTGGGAAATGTTCATCATAATCCAACGTTGGGAAATGTTCTTCACAATGCGACATTCGAAAATGTTCGTCGCAATTGGACGGTAGGAATTTTCATCACAATGAAATGTTGGGAAATATTCATCACACTACGACGTTTTGAAATGTTCGTCACAATGGGATGGTAGGAATGTTCATCACAATGTGACAGGAGAAGTGTTATGTCAGAAATCGACATCAGGAATGTTGTTTGTTAGTGTGTGACGTTGGACACCCATATTTAATAAATTAATATTTATTAAATATATGTAATGTAGGTATTAAATGTTTGTTACAATGTAATGTTGGAAAATATTTGACACAATGAGATGGTAGGAATGTTCATGACGATGTAACGTTCATAAATGTTCATCACAATGGGACTGTAGGAATGCTCATCAGAATACGATGCAGGAAAATGTTCTTCACAATGCGACATTGGGAAATGTTAATCACAATGCGAAATTGGGAAATATTCATTACATTGGGAGGGTACAAATGTTTGTCACAATGTGACGTTGGGAAATGTTCGTCAGATTGGGATGATATGAACTCTCATCACAATGCAATGTTGGGAAATGTTTGTCAAAATGTGACGTTGGGAAATGTTCTTCACAATGCGATGTTTGGAAATGTTCGTCACAATGGGACGGAAAGAATTTTCATCACAATGCAATGTTCGTAAATGTTCATTAGAACGCGACGTTGGGAAATATTCGTCACAATGGGATGGTAGGAATGTTTGTCACAATGTGACATTAGAAGTGTTATGTCAGAAAGTGACATCATGAATGTTGTTTGTGGGTGTGTGACATTGGACAATGATCATGACAATGTGAAAAAAGGAAAAAGTTAGTAACATAGTGGGTTTTCAACATCCTCATCACATTGCGATGGTTGTGGGAGGATGTTTGTGACAATATGACTTAGGGATTTATTTTTCATAGAGTGACGAAATGAATGTTTGCCAAAAAACAATGTTGGATAATGTTCATAATGTCACAAAGAAAAAAGTTAGTAACATGTTGAGGTTTCGGCATACTCGATTACAATGTTGGTGGAAGAATAATACACTTAGGAACATTGGAACATGACATCAAGGGTTATATAAATTTATGTTTTTCATTATGAGTTATATAAATTTATGTCTTTTGGTGAGGGTTAAGTTGCATCATTTATAAGTTTAAACTATGGGGAAGATAAATGTTATAAAACATTTTCATAATTTATGATAAAAAATAAACTTTGAGCATCATTGAATTTTTGCTATTTGAAATTTTAAACCTAATTCATCAAAGAAACTCAGAATCCATGGTATTGTCTCGAGAGGAAGCAATCATAAGAAAAATGGTCTGTAACAAGCTAACCTTCCAAAAGGGAATGATTTTGATAATCCCTAAAAAGATTCTTGCGAATGATTTTGATAAGCATGACAAATGAAATAGAAGATATGAGGAAACCTTGATGGGCATAAAGATGACAATTTCCTCTAAACTACCCAATAGTTGATTAAGAGGTTGAAAAGAGTTTCCACATCTTTAGGGGAAAAAAAAAGAATGACATTCAAAACGTGGAGCTTTACAAATTGCAAAAATGGATGACTAAATTTCATTAGAAAATTTAAATAAATTTATTAAATGTTTAAGTTATGGTTTAATAATAATATTATCTTATTTTCTTAAATATAAGAAAAAAATATTTTAAATTTTATAATAAATATTTTATTTTATTTATATATATTTAAGTAATAATAATTAAACTAATTAAATTATAATGTTCATAAAACCTATTATTTTATGAATAAATTAAATTATAATGTGAGTAAGACATTTTCTTTTATAAATAAATTTAAGAGTAATAATAATAGTGAATCACTCAGAGTTGATAGGGAAGTTGATCAATATAGGACTGATGATTTAATCATGATATTTGTGTTTTATCTTTGTTGTTGTGATGAATAATGGTTGATCCGATATTCCTCAGTATGGGATGATGTTTTACCGTGATTATATGGGGTTGCAGTCACGGTGCATCTTACAGTTGGAAGTAAAATTTTAATTACACCATTAACAAAACCTCCTCTCTGGAAGCAGGTTTTCCTACTAATTTCTAGAGGAAATTGGGTTGTAAGATACAATAGATAGAAGATTACTATTCAATGTTTTGTTATCTGCATAAAACATAGATTCTAGGATAAAACTCTGTAAGAATACACTCAGCTGCATTATTTTTCGACATAATAATTTTGTAGCCGAGTATAATCAGGGTTATTATTCATCTCACCACACAAGACGAATGATAATATAGTATATGATCATTATTCTAGAAAAACTTGTCTGTGCGGTGATATATTTAAGAAACAATTTTGAAGGGCCTGATCATCTCGTTGTCTTCGTGGTCCAAGATCTACAATTTCCAAATCCAACTCAATTAACATATAGGCGAGTCAGTCATGCTTTCGTAACATACATGCCTATTAGGAATTATAACATAGATTAATTTATGTGCAACATAAATTAATGGAAATTTCAATGGAAGGGGATACCTACATGGCAGTGATAGACGTAGCCTAGTTTAGCAATGGGATTGAAGGGATAAGGATGATGAGAATCCAACAAAGAGAAACGAAGAAAAATAGTGGTCATAAATCCAAGCTGCATATTGAACGCGTTCTTCCAAGTCCCCTCATTAGCAGGAGCTGCAATCACTCTACCCTTTGCATGATTCTCTATGTCGGCATCCCACTGTTTCATTCTTCTTTTACATGCAGCTCTGAAAATCCTTCAAGTTTACGAGCTCTGTTTGATTAAGGATGAAAAACAGGCCAAGATGAATATGAAGAGGATGGTTGTCTGGACTGAGATTGATGATATGCCACAACTCGCTCGTCCCCTCTCTGGGCGTCTCAGTAACCGGTGACATAAATTATAACCCATTGTGGAGCAAATGGGTCGGTTGATTCGTGGCGTTGTCGTATTCATACAATGTAATATAACGCGTCTGAGCGATATCGCTCTGGTTGGGACAGGGGTATTGAACTAATATCTCAGGGATGCCGTCGTCTGGTTCAGTATTCATCTTTTGCATTTGCATGTAGAAAATGAAACGCCCCAGCTGTGTGGTTGGTAATTGTACAAGAGGTATGGCCAGAAAATGAAACGTGCAGACAATCAGAGAATGAAAAGCGCGGAGGAAAGCCAGAAAATGAAACGTGCGGACAGTTAGAAATGAAACGTGCGGATAATCCAGGAAATCTAAATGCGGTAATTTCAAAGGTTAATCATTTAAAGTTGGCAATCATATAATACTACAGTAATTTCTTAATATGATTAGGTAAATGTTAAAAATTAAACAGGTTAACTGATGCATTAAAAAATACAAGGAAGTTATGAATAGTAAATCACAATCATTGATTTGGGAGGCCGACTAAGAATATGCCAACATCTTCTATTGTTAGCCATCTGATTAAAATTTTAGATTAAAAGGTGATTAATTGTGCCCATTGCCAATAAGATTTTAGATTAAAAGATGATTAATTGTACCCATTATCAATAGATGTACGCCTTTCGATCTAATTTGTCCAAGTAAGATTGTTGTCACCAGTTTTGAGTAATTAATTTTAATAAGTCCACCATGATACTATAATTAGCTTCAAATATTTATCTATTTTGAAGATTTTTATGTTGATTTTTTAGATCTAAAAGAATTTGAAAGACAATCCGAATTACCTAAATGGGAATTGGTAACACAATCCGAATTACCTAAATGGGAATTGGTAACACAATACGGATCACCTCAACAAAACTTAGATTCAAGTCCGATTGAGCGCCACTATGAAGTCATTTTTGTTCGTTACGAAAGCTCGTAAATGGATTTCAAGGGCAGCATCGTTATTATCACTTTTGAATGGTATTTATATCATACCCGTTGTTTGTATATCTGCAAAAGTATTCTGCTAGGTCGACAATAATCGGTGGGATATCCAATGCAACGTTCTATGGATTTGGTGTAATATGATAGAACGTTTGGAAACCTTCAAAGGCAATGTTACAACTACGGATGAATTTATTGTAAATTTGGATTTCACTATGACGAATATGGATTTCCGTACTGAAAAGAAAAATTGCAAATTCAAACTTTAAAAGTTGCTGTATTTTCTACCTTGTAATTTCATTTTAATATTTTTATTTTAAAAAAATAAAAGATCAAATATCTTGAAATATGAATTTTATAATTATTTTAAACAAAATCTATTGATTATAAAAGTATATATATAAAGAATTGTATTAAAATATTTTGAAATCGTGATACATCATCAAAATGCATATGATAAAGAGATTAATGTGAAAACAAACTTTACTAACTTTACTATTTTGATATATATTCGAGGACCAACATGTGACGATCATTAATACATCAATACATAATTAATGTATTAATTAATTATTATATTAATTTAATATATAATAAAAATAATAATGTATAAATGTAATATATAAATTAAAATAATAATTTACATTAATGTATAATGTAACATATTAATTGATTAATATATTAATAATATATTAAATACTTCAATAAATACATTCAATGCATTAATCAATACATTACTAAAATATGTTAATATATCACCCGGATGGGGTGCCATCTCGCGTGATGTGGCGAACAAATGGATCGGGGTAGCTGGGGGAGTTATTAACCCCGACCTCCACCCCTTACGCATTTACTTCCCCATGGATCACACCATGAGGGGAATTAAGTTAGTGCACATGGCTCAGCTCTTGAACGAGCGAATCAGCCGGGCATTCGGTACCATACTGTTCCAGAGGTCTCGTCGAACTTCAATGGCGATTGGAAGGGTCATTTCGGGCTATCATGGAGTTAAGGGCAGCCCCTGAAATCATCTGAACTCATTTTCTACTTGGTGCGCTCTTCTTTCAGAGCACTTCGGCCTTCACATTTTTTTTGGAATCATTGTTCTCTCCTTGTGCATCAGTGGCGTCCTCCCGACCTCAACTTACCCCCTGCGAACCAGGAACATCCATTCCTCCTTGTTCATATCTGGCTCCTTCTTCTCCCTCCACTGAATCTTGCTTCTCTCGATAGCCTCCTTTCACCCCCTCCACCACCCCCTTGTCCTCCCTACCATGCCATGGGAGTGCGAAAATCATGAGGGGTGCTAGGAAAAATAACACCCTCTCTCAGGTTAACAGGATCACTACCTCACAAAGAGCGCTCATCTCTCACTTCGCCCATCCCTACCATTCAATCGAGAGCACTCAGTCAGCTCTGCTTCAGTCTCCCGAGGTATGCAAGGTAAAAATGGAGAAAACTTCCTCCATCGCGCACTTTCCCCCATCGCCACCTCCAGCTTTGCATTACAGTCCAAGCATTATGAAAGAGGAGGTGCCACCCTTGGGTGTGCATCCCCATATGGCCACCAACCTCTCATCACCCCTAGTAATCAAGCTGAGAGAACCCTACTATAGTGACGGGAGCTGCCAAGTGGAGGAGGAGATCTCTCCAAGATGGAAGCTGGTAGTTACAAACAAGGAAACCATTGAAGAGGGTGATGACAATATGGGAAAGGAAGAAGAGGCTCTTCCTCATCACTTTTCCAACCATCTCACAGAAGAGAACCTTGAGCTCCTCTTCGATATTCGGTAGCGGCAGGATGACTAGATGCATTGTGAAGGCATTATCAGTCAAAGAATGGGCATACTGTTCGAGGAACTCACATATGCTCCAGCGCAAGCCTGGTGCCCAAATTGCAGACAATGATTCACCCCAGCCTATACCATCCATGCAAAACCAATTCCAACCATATACTAAAGCGGTTCACCCCAGGTTACAACCCTTTGTTTATTTCAGTTACAGCGTTGGTGGTCTAATTTACCACGACAGAAAGATAGATGATTCAATTAGTTTTTATTATTATGTCCATATAATTCTATCAGTAATGGCGGCTGTGTACATGGCCAACCTTAGAATAGGAAGGAAAAACTTGGTTCCTGCAAACACTTGCAAAATTTTACATATTTTTTATATAATTTTCACACTCATGGTAGTGTTGAAACAAAACAGAGTCACCTGTTTTGGTTTCCCTCCTGTGGTAGAACAGATGGCCGCCAGGTGTCATTGTATAGTAGACAAATGATATAATATAAGGTTTCACTTTTTATTTACAAAAGAAAAAATACGTTAATACATTAATAAATTATTAATGCACTAATAAAGTAATACATTAAGAAAGTAGTAATATATTGGCATTGTTGTAATGTATAAATTAAAATATTAATACATTAAGAATGTAATAATACGTTAATGGATGGATGCAATATATAAATTGAAGTATTAATTTAGATTACTATTTAAAGTAACATATAAATTAATTCATACATGGATAATATAATGTATAAGTTAGAGTATTAATACATTAATCAAGTAGTAATATATTGAGATTAATGTATTGTACAAGGTAAAGTATATAAGTTAAAGTATTAATACATTAATAATGTCTTCATACATTATAATTATACATTATCTCATTGATTGATATTTAAGTAATGTAATGTCACCTTAATAATGTAATGATACATTATTGGATTCATGTAATATATAGATTGAAGTATTAATTTACATTAGTGTATAAAGTAACATATAAATTAATTGATACATGGATAATGTAATGCATTAATTAATTTATACATTAATATAGTATTAATTAATACATTTCTAATGTATTAATATACTAATAAAATAATACATTATTAATATATTAAATTCATCAATAAATACATTAAATGCATTAGTAAATACATTCTTGAAGTATTAATACAGTAATAAATTAATACATTAATAAGAAATAAATAAAGTAATAACACATTGACCTTATTGTATTTAGTAAAATACTATTAAAGTAAACATTATAATAATAATAAATTCTTTTTAAGATCACGAAAAAGCTAGACCCCTTGTTGGTGTATGAGACCCCTTTGTTTTTGTATGGGACCCCCTTGTTATGAGACAAGGGACCCCTTCCATGCAGCCAAATTGGTGTATGAGACCCCCTTGTTTGTGGGAAAAGGGACCCCCTCACTACTAAAGAATACAAATATATATGCATGCCCTATCCCCCTTTGGATTTCAACCTATGACCTCGAAGGAGGAACCATATGTTCTCAACCTCTAAGTCCACTCAGGTTGTATAAATTAAAGTATTAATACAATAATAATGTAATGTAGTAATTAATAAACGCATTAATACATTATTAATTAATACAATGCTAAAGTATTAATACACTAATAAAGTAATACATTAATAATACATTATTAAAGTAGTAATTCATTATAAAGGAAATAATACGTTAATACATTTATTGAAAATGAATACGGTTAATTACAGTTGACCAATAAATCATGGTTTCTTATGGTCATGACTATGAAGAAAATTAATGCAGTAATTACTAACACATTATTACGTTGGAATAGGTTTGTCAGATTTTGGAATTGGGTTATGTTCATTACATTGCAACATTGGGAAATTGTCATCTCTTTGCAATATTGGGATATGTTTGTCACAATCTGACATTAGGTTGCGTACATCACATTGCAATAATGGCTTATGTTTTACAGATTGCGACATTTCAGAATGTTTATCAGATAACGACATTGGGATATTTCCATCACATTGTGATGACAATGCATTTTTCATCACATTGTGACGATAAGGCTAAGTTCGTCACATTGCAACAATATGGCCATGGTCGTCACGTTGTGATTATGAGGAAATGCTTATCATATTCGATGAAAGGGTATGTTCATCACATTGCGACATTGTTATCCTTGCCCAAATGTGACAATACCATGTTTGTCAGAATGCAACATCATAGATACATTTGACACATTAGGACGATGGGGTTATTATTGTCACATTGTGATGATGATGCTATGTTCATCACATTGTAACAATGATACTATGTTCATCACATTGTGAAAATATGGCTATTTTCATCACAATGCGATGATGGGGATATGTTCATGACATTATGATGATAGGGAAATGCTCATCACATTGCGATGTTAGTTTGCTTTTCATGTGACGCTACCATATCTAATGAATTAAGCAAATCATTAAATGCATTATGTGTGTGTGTGTGATGAGAGGTGATTAAAAGCTCAAACTAAATACAAATGCATCATAAATATAATGGATTTAATGTGATATATAAAAAAATGAATTAAACACATCATAAACACATTACAAATGAATTTTTGCATTGGAATAGGTCATCTCTTTGCAATATTGGGCCATGTTTGTCACAATGTGACATTGGGTTGCATACATCACATTGCGAGAATGGGTTATGATTGATACATTGCGACATTTAAAAATGTTTCTCACATTATGACATCAAGATATTTGCATCACATTGCGATGATGATACATTGTTCATCACATTGCGACGATGAGGCTAAGTTTGTCACATTGCGACAATATGCCTATGTTCATCACATTGTGAGCATAGGATAATGCTCATAACATTACAATGTCATGTTATGTTCATCAAATTCCAATGTTGGTATTCTTGTCAGAATGTGATGATACCATGTTTCTCACAATGCAACATTATGTCTACATTCATCACATTGCGATGATGAGGCTATGTTCATCACATTGCGACAATGAGGCTATATTCTTGACCTTGCGACCATATGGATATTTTCATCAAAATGTGACAATGGGGATATTTTTGTGGCATTGCAATCCTAGGGAAATGATCATCACATTGCGATGTTACTATGTTTGTCATGTGATGCTACCATGCTCATTACATTGTGACAATATGGCTATGCTTGTCACACTACAATATGACAATGGGGATGTGCTAGTGACATTGAAATATGACTATGGGGATATGTTCATGACATTATGATCCTAGGGAAATGATAATCACATTGCAAAATTACTATGTTTGTCATGTGACGCTACCATGCTTGTCACATTGTGACAATATGGCTATGCTCGTCAAAGTATGACAACATGATTATGCTCATCACATTAGAATTATAGGGAAATGTTGATCACCTTGTGATGGGGTTATTTTCATCATGTTGCAATGATGAGGATATATTCATCATATTGTGATGATAAGGCTATGTTTGTAACATTGCGACAATATGGCTATGTTCATCACAATGTGACGATGGAGCTATGTCTATCAGATTACGATGATAGGTAAATGTTCGTCACCATTGTGATGTTACTTTTTTTTTCATATGACACTACCATGCTTGTCACATTGTGATAATATGGCTATGTTCATAATATTATGATAATGGGGATATGTTCGTCAGATTGTAACGACATGGCTATGTTTGTCAGATTGTGACGTTACTATGTTTGTAATATTGTGATCTGCTACTATGTTCACCACATTGCAACATTACTTTGTTCCCATGTTAGAACATTTGGTTTTGTTTGTCACATTGGTTTTGTTCATCATGTTAGAAATTTTATTGCATTTGATGAGTTATATTATTCTAAGGACATTCATAAAATTTACAATCTTTCTCAAGAGTAAATACATTTAAAAATTTATAGTGTTTCTTAGAGATTAAATATATTTGCAATTTAATGGATTAAAATTAAGTTATTAATATTATTTAAATTGAATTCAAATCATTTTATTGAAATATTATAAAATAAACCCTAATACAAGTAACCATACACCCTAATTTTAATAGGAATAACCCTAACCCTATTTTGTCCCTAACACTAACCCGAATAAACCTAACCCTAATTCGGCCCTAACACTAGCCCAAATAACCCTAACTCTAATCCTAATAACTATTAACGCTAATATATTATTAATACATAATTGATGACTATATTTATTTATTAATATTGATTAATAATTAGTGTATAAAGAGTATGTATGTTACATCCCTAAAGTACCCATTGTAAAATATAGTTAATTATGTATATTAATAATAATTTATAATAGAATTATTATTAATAATTATATTATAATTCTTAAAGTATTAATAATATTACTAATGACTATTATTTATTAATTACACTAGACCAATTGTAATGCCCATATCATTCTAAGCATTAATTTAATTTCATAACAATTCATTTTCTAAACGAAGATAACGATATCACAGCATATATTCATTTTCTCAACAACAATTTCGGTAATTTAGATTTATTACAGGGTAATAACTTTTTGGTAAAAATGAGATAAATGCATAACTTGACAACTACCTGATACTGATGCTAGTTTCTACTGCCCTGCTGCTTCTGCTCCTGCTAATACACAGGTTAACCCTGCCACAAACAAGCAAATAACTGCCCAAAACTACTTTCCTCCCTGCCAACTAGGAAAACTACCTAGCTCCAGGATATCTACGGATATCCTGGCCCTCCGTGCCCAAAACCTTCAGCAACTCGGTGCCTCCCTTGATCAAAACCACAATCCAGAACACTTTGTTCCTTGCTACATCAAGCCAACAGTCCACAGATGATATAATAGTCCACAGGAAATATCACAGTCCACAGGAAATATCACAGGCCCGCAGCCAAATAATCAAGCGCAGCAATTCGCTGCTCATAGTTAAACGTAGAATCTCTCTGCTTCCGGCAATTACAGTGGTCCTGAGCTCACATCCCCGTAGCATCCATTTTCCCCGCCCAATGGCCTGCCCATCCCCCTCTTCCCGTCCCTTATTCCTCCCCGCCGCCTCACGCAATAACTCTACCACCAACCTCCTCCACGCGTCCTCCAACCTGCATCCCACAATAAGTTTTATTGCCTCGGGATTTATGGGCTCCCGCACCCTGCATACACAACTCTGTGCATACGTAACTCTGTTGTTATCCCCTTTTCTTACTGACTTTCTTTTAAATCGGTTTATCAGATCATTGAATGCAGTCTGCAATCAATGTTATTTTATTAACTGTAATTCTTCCCTAATTAAATCTTGCTTAATAATATTTAATCATTTATCAGTTTAGGAGTGTTACATACACCCACCCTTCAAGAAACTTCATTCCGAAGTTAGGGTATCAGATGGTACAAGGAAAGAGCATGGTTCATACATTCACAGCAAGGAACTGATATTATCAGTAAATAAGTCAAACAGTTCATACATACTAGGGTACATGTACGAGGGATGCATGTGTAGCTAGTACATGCAAATCTCATGCATGTACTAATAATCAAACTGCCATTCTTTAATCATGTATGCAAGCATTCAATCCAGTCAGCAAGGCTAGTCTTTTATAAACGACAACAATCATTTTCTGTGTGAGAAATTCTTTTATTACAATTGTCGAGTTCAGTAATTTGTTTTAAACAGCTGTGTCTTGATTTCATAAAAAAAATATTCATATATACACATTTTTCTTCCATCAAATTCCACCACAGAATAGATCCCCACTTATCTCAACTATCTACTCATCCTTCCTCCGTAACCTACTTCCGTCTCCCATCCTATCCTTCCTCTGCTAGACCATCTTGGAGCACCAACTATATTGGCCTAACTCCAAATAGAACCCGTAAGTGGAAGTGTCGCTATCTTGACCAAGCTTCCCTAGCAGGCAACTGACAGTCCTCATCACACGTCT